>JARDUL010184102.1:0-10185 GCA_030265205.1 Dirona pellucida
CCCCCCCCCCCCCCCCCCCGTCCCCCCCCCCCCCCCCCATTCTCCCATCCCACAAACCTGTTATTATATATTGATTCATTTATAAATAGATTTTTATCTTTTATTATTATTATTGTTTTTGTTTATTTTTATTTATTTTTAAATGCGTCTAATTTCTTTGTCTCCCTAGATTATGTTTCTGTTGCTGAAATGGATCAATTGAAAATCTGGTTGCAATTTTGCTATTCGAAGTCCGGCAAACAGGTAAAGTGTCTGGAATTCATTTTTTGTATTTTTCTTTCTATTACATTGCACTTTGGAGCTTTTAAGAAAAATACCTGCTTTGTCATTGTTTTCAAGTTGAAGCAATGACTTACAGATATTTGTTTTTACTCAAGCTTTTATATATTTTTTAGAAACCTATGTGGTGCTCCTGCACTATACTTCATTTCTTGTAAGTCTTCTACATAGATCAATACAGGCTTTTTATTTACTTATCTTTTTTCTTTTTTTTCTCATATCTTTTCAGAAGGCACCAAAGTCTGATTTGAGATTCATGTGTAACCGAATAAATATCCAGACCTGCTCCGATTCTTGCAAAGCCTTGTTTGATCTGATTGAATATATAGTGAATGATGGAGATTTGATATGTGACATGGATGATGGCTCAACCACCACGCTGGATGAGAATGATTGTGGTGGTCAGCAATCAATGGTTTGCAAACGGCATTTCTTTATTTGCTTTGTTGTGGTGTTTTCCGAGGTGAAATATTTCAGACAAGTACCTGGATGTAGGCATTTTTTTTTTTTTAAACCCGAGAAGTTCAGGCAGGTCCAGGGGCTGTATACACAGACAAACATTAACTGTTAGAAGACTTTAGCATAATAATTTAGCATTGAATCATACTCACAACATGACAAGCACTATACTAATCACGTCATGATTCTAGTATAATTCACTGCAATAAGATTGTTCCAAAATGTGCTAACAGTTTACGTATAGTCTGTGTATGCGGCCCCAGCTTTCAACCTCACCTTAATATAAGAAAAATATAATTCCCACGACCACATCTGAAAGGTCTACTCTGTGTGCTTCCCAAGCGCAGTGCTCACTTTTTATAAGAACACACGTTATAAGAGCTCATTTTTTATTTATTTTTTTATTTTGATTACATAATTTTTTTCTCCTATTTCTATCGGATAGTAAGAACACTTCTAGTTGAATATATGAATTTTTACTTTGTATCACATGCCATATGTCTTTGATGAATGTTTACATAATGTATGATAATAAGTGAATGGATATAACAAAAGCATATCCCACTCTCACCACTCACCAAAAAATAGCAAAAACAATAATGAACAAACAAAAAATGAGATCAGTCCAAAGATTAATGGGTTGGTAAGAAATGTAACAGAATATTATATACCTTAGCATCTTGACTGCATGAGACATGATTTTTAATTCTTGATGAATATTGGGTTTTTTTCAGGATCGAGACACTGAGGAGAGACACGTTCCGTCACCAGTTGTCCCAATCTCCACTCTCACTCCGGAGCAAGAGGCGTCGGTCATGTCAGCCCTAGAGGATGCCATGGTGGATTGTCCTGGTGCGTGATTTACGATGGGATGAAATTTTAAGATGTGACTCCTTAAGTGTCATCTCTTGACTTTATCTTCGATCTCTCTCCCTTCATTATTCTCTATGATTGTCAGAGTTTTAGTTGCGTAATGGTCACATTTTTTTGAAAAATGGTTTTATTTTGTTTCTTGTTTGTTGTTTTTAAAAGTAGCGTCTGGCGATTTTCTTTAGTGTTGTATGGCCATAACCAGGTAGATGTGATGCCTTTTAACAGGCAAACAAACTTTAGCTGTCTTTCTTCAATTTGCCATTTATTTGTCACTCTATCAACAAATTTCTTTTTCGTTCTCTCTGTTTATCTGTCTGCTCACTAATCTAACCACAAATTAGATTGACATTACAAATTGTTGTTATCATTTTTGATGACGTATTGTTTTTATTTTTAACAGTGACCCATTTTTATTAATTTGAAACCAAATATCACAGATAATTTATTTTGCGTTGGTTTTTTTTCTTTTGATTTTATCTTAGTTCAAAGGCAACAAGAGATGAATTTCAACCAAAGCGGGGGTGCCACAAAAGTTTACTTCCAGTGTGATTCAAGGTCTGCCTTGCCAGGGGTGGATATGGGTGATGAATTGAGCGATGCCATGCATTTGACTGTGGATGGGTCCTACCACGGGTCTGATTCGTCCTCAGATGGTGACGGCCTGAATGACATCACTGATCCCATGTCAGACAATCTCAACAGCCTGGATGACTTTGAAATTGTGGATGATAATTTCAAGGAAATATTGGTTAGTAACGAAATGGGCAAAGTCATAGACAGTGACTGGCTATTCTACGAAAATGCTGGAATGTAGGCTATATTTATGACGACAATCGGGATTGAATTTTTGTTTTGTTTTATTCGTCTTTTGATTTTGATTCCTTGACAATTATTTGAAGTGGAAGAAATAGTGGAAGTTATGACACTAATAACAGGCAATTTGATGGAGAAGGATGTTAAATTTGGTTGATGGTGAGTCTCTTCATAATTTTCTAATGTAATCGATTTGTGGTTTTTTTCGACTTGAAAATGATTTCATAAAAATATAAGATTAAGTTTTTTGTATCTTCCTATATGCACGCACATTGAACAAAAAGTAATTTAGATGTGGAATTTTTAACACTTTTTTTTTATCAAGTTTAATAACTTGCTTCATATAAATCTTGACGACTTCCATTGTCTTTGGATTCACTTCATATTGGAAATGCACCTGAAAGTATATGGACATACGGCACAGCATTAGATTCTAGATTCTACTTTTCTATTTTGTTTCTATCTGCAGAATATCAAAGGCAGCCATGAGCTTCAGATTCTGTCTGTTGAAGAAATTGACATCAAGGAGAAGTTTATCAGGAAACCCACTAGTAGCTATGATCATCTCCGAGCTCCTGTCGGCTTCCCTGACCCTGAATTTATGTACACGCTCAGGGAAATGTCTATTGTCTGGAATTTGTTTGGAGGAAGTGACTTTTCACAACCACGTCGAGATTCAACCTCAGGTAGGCCCAGCCTGCTTCTCCTTTTTAATATTTAAAAAAAAAAAAATTATTAATTTTTATTTTTAGTTGCCCCCTCAACATTTTATTCTGATTCATTTCCCGTGCTGTGCAACTTTTTAAATAAAACCAAATTGTATACTTTCATTTCAGTATTTTTCAAGTCATTGATTTTTAGTCACATTTGTAGATCTAAGTACCGGTAAGAATAAAAGAAAGGGTGTGGAACAGGAATTGATGATGAAGGGATGAAAAATAGTTTGTCAAGTTATGCAGAGATGGCTGGCTTCTTTCACCGGCGAGATTGTGGTGCCAGTGCTGTCACACACTTGATTCACTCTATCAGCATCATGTTCTATCCTGATCTATTGTTGAAACTGTTATTTTTCGACTATTTTTAAGCTCATTACCATGTACCATGTTGCAAATCTTCTATTTACCTGACATTTTAAATTTTTATTTTTATATCATATAAATATATGAATTTTTTTCTCAGGTATCAGGCATTCAATGCCTCTGTATTTATTGGTTTCATTTATATTTTCTTAATTTTCAGATCAAATTGGACTTGCAAAAGTAATTTCTAGGTAAGGACTAAAGATTGTGATAGCATTATTTTACTTTATGTCTAGTTAAGCTCAATACTCCAGAACACTGAACATGCTAAGAGGTCAGAGACGGGATAGCGGCAAAAGGAATGCTGTTGTTTTGCCAAATATCGTGTTGGGTGTTGAAAGGTTATTACCTACAACATTGCTGGTGTCTCATTTCCTCAAATCAAATTCAAGTATTAGTGTGATGGACAAACATTGAATAGGTAGTGGATGTTTCTATTCACTCGAGGGTGTGGAAGGTTGTGAACATGAATGAAATAGGAAGGCAATGTGTGAGGTCTTCTTTTTGTTGTTGACATTACTGTAGGCCATTCACCCCTTGCATCAAAATAGGTTGTCCTACAATCGATTTAAAGATAAATAATTTTTGCTAGTTATTGTACAATATGTATACTTTTTCTTTTTTACTTTTAAGATAAACAAAAGAATCTAATACAGATTTAATGCTTAAGTTTAGTGTTTCACGGGTAGGGGTTTCCTTTAATAATGACATCAGTGTCTTTTTGTTTGGCCGCAAGGATGAAATTTGCATTTTGTTTTCAAAACTTGGCAGCTATATATTGATGAAATAAATCTGAAAAAAACATTGAAGCCTGGCACAGCTTGACTGATGTGAAATAATAATAGATAATAGAATATTATTATTCATCCCAAGGGGAAATTTGTCTTTAGAGTCCATTCCGAGGGTAGACGGGAATAACCCAGGGGTCAGCCGCAGTGCAGTGCCGCAAAGTGGGACCAAAGTCTTGAGAAAAAAATCCAGTGCTTCCACCAGGATTTGAACCTGCGACATTTTGAACCAAAGGCGAGTGGATTAACCACTGCACCACCGGCTCTAAAACTTGATTTCAAACTTGATCCATGGTTAAGATATTTTAAATTTACATCTGTGAATTCCAGCCCACTCAGTCCAAGAAAACGACCCTCTGAAACTGGTAGAGACGGAAGGAAAGGCTTGAGAAACAGCGGGGGTAAAGGGAGAGATTTGAATTGTCTCATGCAACTGGAGCTGAACAAAGTAAACCATCTTTTCATACCTTTTTATCCTAATATTATTGGTTTTTATGTTTGTATGTTTGCTTTAGTTTTGGGGTTGGCCTTTTTGTTTGTTTATTTCTGTTTGTTTATTTTTGTTTGTTTGTTAGAGAGCACCCCATCGCCTTTTTCAAACTGGAAGATGCCAGCTTTACTAAACATGGTTTTTATATTCCACATCATGAGGTGTCAACTGTGTAAATGTGCTCTGTAAAATGCTTAAGAGCATGATGATCATGACAAAGCATTATAAAAATGCCATTTATAATTTATTATTATTATTAGTAGTAGTAGTAGTAGTAGTAGTAGCAGTATCATAATCTTCTTCATCATCATTATTATTATTATTATTATTATTATTATTATTATTATTATTATTATTATTAATGTTGAAGTCTGTAGTTATAAAAAATATAATTTTTGAATATGTACCTATTATATTTTCTTACCCCACGCATAGTTAAGTACAATAGGTATTGATAAAGAAAGAAAGAATTACAGCTTCTTGGAAATATATTTTTAATAACTCAAGTTTTGTTGTTGATACAATCTCATGCTGTGCTGTATGTCAATTTGTGTCCAGGTGCGTTTGCGTTATGAAGTGTATCCAACGACAACAGAACAGTCATCGAGATTCAAATTTTTAGTGCACAATGTAGAGATCCGGGACCGTATGAAGGCGTCTGAAATCAACAAGTTCCTGGTCAAACTGGTGGATAAGGAACACCCAGAACAATCTTCAGTTTACATGGTAAGGCGTGAATTCAACCATTATTATTAGCTGCTACAAATGCTGGTCAGTCATAAGTGTTTGTGAATAACATTCAACTACCGGTATAGTATATTTTGTTTCATTGTCAACATCAAGTTTGTTTTATTTTTCGATATTAGTATCATCGTTAATAGATTGTCATGATACGTTTTCCCCTTAGAACCAACCAGGGGATGTACTTTATCATCAGGATCCCCATTTATTGATTTGGGAGATTATTTAAATGTCCTTGATGAGTTTGGAACCCCTTACATTCTGTACAAATGGTAAAATACGTATCCACTCTGCCATTTCACGGCAGTGACAAATATTGAAAAGAGTTGGCCACTTCTGGCAGCTGCCCTGGCAAAATTGAGACCTACCCAATAAAGGCAATGGGTTCATCTCCTTCTTGACTGGTGTTCTTTGTTCAGAAAGTCTGAAGCTTTATTGCTTTATATTTAGCATAGAACTTGCCCCTTGCACTTTGATACAGCACTAAAGGGGTACGGAACTGGATGAGAAAGACATTCCCATGAACAAAATGTACTTTTCATCTTGTTTTGTTTGATTTTTTTTCTTATGACAAATCCTTCGATTTTTTTTAATGTATTTTTTCCCAAAAAAAGCAATAAGTTACTAGTGTATTAAATTGACATATTTTGATTTTTGCATTCTATTCTTTGCAACCAATCAAAATGTATTGTTTAACTGTTGTAAATGTTGTAAATGCCAGTAAACGAAAGTAAAGAAGTCGAAATTATAACAAGGACTTGGTGGGTTTTTTAAAACTAGTCTCCAAAATATAATAAAAAATAGGCTTAGGCTGTTTAGTAAAGACCACTTTGAAAAGTTGAAATATATTTAACTTGAAGTTGCTGTGTATGTAATCCATTGTCTTGATTATTATTCTTTGGGTTATGTTTGTTATAAGATTAAGTTCATGATGGCACAAAATTGGAAGAAGAAAAACTGGTTTTACACTTAAGCGAGGTTAAGTTCTTAAAAATTGTGAGAAAAATATGATGAGCCAAACCGTCACCTGGATGTAAACTTAAAAGCTTTCACTTTGTATCTCAGGTAATGTTCAGTGCTTTCACTTTGTATCTCAGGTAATGTTCGAGCTTTCACTTTGTATCTCAGGTAATGTTCAGTCCTTTCACTTTGTATCTCAGGTAATGGTCAGTGCTTTCACTTTGTATCTCAGGTAATGTTCAGTGCTTTCACTTTGTATCTCAGGTAATGGTCAGTGCTTTCACTTTGTATCTCAGGTAATGTTCAGTGCTTTCACTTTGTATCTCAGGTAATGGTCAGTGCTTTCACTTTGTATCTCAGGTAATGTTCAGTGGTGTTTTCACTCGGCCACAACATCTGACCTTCAGGGAGGAGTGCCAAGTCAAAGCCTTCTGCCTTCCAATCAAGCTGAATGTTGACCAGGTAGGAACAAATGAAATAAAGTCTTTGTCAAATTTTCCTCATAGATTTTGAGGTATGATATGATTGATAAACAATATTTGATATATTTTTAATCACTCTAATCTAATAACGCCTCTAATGTAAATTATTTTGTTTTTATTTTTTTCACCGCTTCTCAAAAAGTTTCAATCTAAAAGAAATACTAATACTGGATATTTTTAATCTGTTTTTTTCCCAAGGTTTTATGAGCTTTTTACTCAAGTTTATCTCTCAATTTTCGTCATAGATTTGGAAGTATCATATAATGGATAAACAATATCTGATTTAATTTTAACGACTCTAATGTAATAACACCTCGTATGTTAATGATTATCATTTTGTGGGGATTATTTCCCCCCGCTTCGTGAAAAGTTTCCATCTAAAACAAATACTGATACAGTTTTGTTTAACCTGCTTCTCCAGGGCTCTTTGAACTTTTTACGCAAGTTCATCTCCCAAGCGACTGCTACTGACTCAGACCAATCTGCCACATCGTCCAATGACAGAGCATCCCCTATGACCGTGCATTCCAGCCCTCGGTCATCAGTGTCCTCAACAGAACCCATCATGAGAATCAGTGAAACATCCACCAAGGAACGAAGCATGGATGAAACTGAATTTCTCATGAAATTTGATGACTACAGCATGCAGCAAAGCACATACTTGCAGGTTTGTTATTTTTAGGAATATGTTATTTACCGGTAGATGTACAAAAAAAGTGCATTGTCATCAGAGACTTTAAGATTTGGTTTCTAGTCTGACACTGACAATATACTCAGACCCACGTTGAGGTCTGGAATGTTTGAAATGAAACGTGTTTACCTAGTTTGAATTTAATCGATGTCCCTACAGTTATTGGTCACTTTGAAGTTGGTGTCAAAATTCCCAATTGTTGCAGCCAAGGGCAATAGCAAATATTGGGTTTGGGTTATAGGGGGGCTAAATGTGAGAGCAATGCTGCACAGCATGTTGTTGATGGCAACGTTGTTGATGGCAACATGAGGCTGACCATCGTACTAAACTTTTCCATAATTCACAATCCGTGGGGTTCCTGTCAGGCTCTGTGACTAGAGCGATGTGTTTTGGTTTTGGTGCATGGATTCAGACTTCAATCTTTTTTTTATTGGATTGGAGTTTGCTTGCCCGTGTATTGTGCACCATTCAGGACTGGACATGGGACTGGCTACAATCCTGATTTACAGTATCAATAGTATTAATGGAATGCCAAAACGCAAAGGATGTTATACACACTACTGTTGTATGGAGTGAGATGATTCGAAGGTGTTATTGTATGCAATAAAATGGAATTTCATATTCAAGACATGTTTTCCTCAGGCACGTCTTGATGAGTATGAGGACTATGATCTACCCCAAGAAAATCTACCTGTTTTCATCAAGTGAGATTGTTTGCTAGTTTTTTTTTGGCTTTTTTGTTCAATCAACTTTTTTTTGTTTATATTTCCATTTATAGACATCAAATCAATCATTTGGATTATTCTTCATGAAAATATGATGGACTTTTTTGGGGGGTTTTTTTTTTACTCATGCTTTTCCCTATTTCCCTATATAGATTTTCTTCCTGTATTGCAATATTTTTTAAAATACCCACTGTTTCTTGCATTATAATTATGTGACAATTTCCTTTAGATTCAACTGTTCATTATGTATTTTTCATTTCCTTGTTTGTAGATCTTTTGCCCTAATTTGTGATGTGACCATCAAACTGGACTATCGAGGCAAACAGTGCGATATGGATCAGGTAATGGGATTTATATTCTTCCTTCTGTCTATTATTATTGTCATTTGACTCTTTCTTAACCATAATATTTTTTTTCTTCTATCTAGCTTCCTTTCAGTAGTGGTAGCAGCGATTTTGAGGCTGTGGAATAAATTATTATTCAAAGAACATCTTCCCTGGTTTCGTTCAATGTCAAAAGTGGCACATGAACTGAGTTGTCAAAAACTAGACAAAAGTAAATAACGGTACAAACGGAAGTTAGACAGATATGAAAAACGGTGGGAAATTGATAATCGGTTGAATGTCAAAACATTGAATGGGTAGGATTTAGAAAACACAATTAGAATTGATTTTGAGTCTGTTACTTTTTCAATACGTCATTTTGCAGTCGAATAATGTTGCCAGTGCCACCATTAGGACCATATGTTTATATGTAGGGGCCTATAACCCTTGTCATCTTTCTCAATCTCCAGGGTGTGATGGGGATGATGCTAGGAGTTGCTTCCCTGTCTGGATCTGTCATCACTCTCAAACGTATCAATTGCCAGAAGGGGTAAGTGTTGCTCAAGCTATACATAGATTGCAGTCAAAACGTTTCTTATTGCAAAAGGGTATTACCCGCTCATATCTATCTCATTCACACATGACCACAAACAGTGATGGAATCTTGGACATTTTTACCCTTCCTTCCCCACCTTGATTTATGCATTTCGGACTAATGCTGTAATTAAGTATTTTAACTTTTCAACCCTTCAAAATTCGAAGGGCGTCCTGCCTGCTCGGTTGCATTGTATGAATTGAATAGATTATGTGGAAAAAAAACCCAGATTCATCCCAAGTTATTTCACAAGTAAATGTTGCGGTGGTTCTTAATATGATTTCCAACATAATAATATATTTATTTTTTTAATCAACCCTTCAATTCCTTTTTAATGTAATCAGTAAAATGTATTTTAAACATAATCCTATTTTGTCAAGTCAAATTACTCAAATTTGAAATCAGTAAGAGCTGCCTGGCAAATTGGCAAATTTGATTTTCTATCTTAGGTACATTGAAAACATTTTAAACACTTGTATTTGTCTTTTCAGTATCCTGGGCTGGAACAAACTATTGATGTACGTAGCCAATGAGTGGTTGACGGACATTCGTAATCGACAGATTCATTCCATTCTCAAAGGTGTTGGCAGCTTCAACATCGTCTTTCAGATTGGTAAGTCCCAGTATTATGGATGCAGCCACAAATAAGCACAAATGATTTAATACCGTTCAATATTATGATCTTAAATGTTTTGGGGTTGTTTTTGCTGTGTTCGGTTGATTTATTTTTTTTATATTTGCTTTTGGTAATGTGTTTTTTATGTTTTATGTTTTGTTGTTTTGGGTTGTTGTTTTTTTGTTTTTTGGGGTTTTTTTTGGTGTGTTGTTTTTGTTTTGGTTTTGTTTTGTTTCAGGGGGGTAGGGAGATGGGGAGGATGTTGTTAGAG
>JARDUL010184213.1:0-18729 GCA_030265205.1 Dirona pellucida
ACTCATCACCTTACACATGGCTAGAAAGTCTCTGCATCAGAAATTAAAGACGAGCAGGTGATGAGCCCACTGCGTCATTGGTACATTACGATATTAAATTCCTAAAAGGTGGGCCCCGTCTACAATTTCATGCACCCGGATCGTCAATTAGAATGAATACGTAATAAGGCTTGACCAAATATCATCAGTGTGTTGATGCCTTGCACAAAGCTGTTGATGCCTTGCACAAAGCTGTTGAAACCATGCATGCAATGCACATAACTCCAGAGACAAAGTTTGATTGGAAGAAATGGAAACATTCTTGTCACATCCAGCCAAACAATTCAACATCAAATTGTCTGCAAAGAAGTGAATGGCCATGGTGTTTTGGGACGCAAAAGATTTCTCCCCTCCAGATATTCTAACCCTGGGGCAGACAATCAATGCTGCCAGATACTGTAAAACCCTAGATAAACTGCGAAGCATTGCGTGAAAAGGACTAACTGACTGAGGGTGTCATCTTGCAATGAGGGGGGGGGGGGGGGGGGGGGGGGGGGGGGGGGGGGGGGGGGGGCGGGGGTCATCTTGCAATGAGTCCCCCCCCCCCCCCCCGCCAAAAAAAATAATGGATGGGAGGCTTTACCACAGTCCTGACTTGGCTCCTTCTGACTACCATCTGTTCAGACCAATAAAATAAAGTGGTATCGGAATAACGGTAAATTAATAATAACTGTGACCATTTTCATGTAAATTTGGGACAACCTTTGTACATACATTATTATATATTCGTGTTAGTTTAAATAAAAAGTTTTTATCAACAACAAAAAATAAATTAATTTTTTTTTTTACCTAGCTAAAGTCAAGTGTCTTTTCTGCAACTCCAAAGCTTGAGAATATTGATCCAATGCGCAGTGACACTCGCCTATCTTGCGACACGCCACAGCTTCTCCGATACGATCTCCTAATGCTTCACAAAGTTGCTTCTCCTGAGTGTGTTCATTAATTGCCTCCTCAAAACGGCCTAGAAAAACAGAGGGATTTAAAAAAATAAAAATATTAAAAATGAAATTGTAAATTGTAAACTCATGCAAATATTACCTAGAATGTCTAGAGAATGTTATCACCGTTTAAAAAGGAAAAATTCGAAATTCACCAGTGACCTGCAATAAAATATGAATTTTAATTGAAATCCCAGCTTTATGACATGATGACTTTATGATCCCGAAGCAAGCGTCTAGACAGTGATATAATCCTGATCTTAGTCTCCCAACCCAAGGAGGCTCTATAGGAAGACCCAGGTTGAGATATCCCTAGCCCCCTCCATTTATAAAATGTGTTGAATTAAGTAATGAGGGTGAATTCCATTATCAATTTAAAACTTTGGGTGTAAAACATGCGTCTTACTCTTACAATTCATAAATCTTCATTTTCATCATCCCCCATATTTAAAAAAAAAACAAAACACAAATATATGGGATTTTGAAGTGAACCTCTTTTAAAATATATAAACATAAAGTCAGAAAAGAGACATACCATATTTTGAGTACATTTCTCCAATGCAGTTGCATACTTGGGCAACTTCAACAAGCTTGCCTTTGGCCTCAGCTTTCAATTTGTCTTTTACATAGCCTGGGAAAGAAAAAAAAAAAAAAAAAAAAAAAAAAAATTGAATACATAATATATTTGTATAATTTAATTGCTCAAATTTTGCACCAAGGCAGAAGACTTTGAAGAGCTAAACAATTCAACAGTCATAATCCCTTGCAAATGTCTCATCCCTATTCTTTATAGAAGGTAGATGAGCGTGTCGCATTGTGCAATTATAACTTCCCAACCAAGTGTTATAATGTCATTGTGGGTTGAGCAAGCGTGGAACAATGCCCCAGGTAAAACAATCCCTAATAATGCGTCTCTAAACAAAATGAAGGGTTGTGAGTTAATATATGTCTGGCTGATAGATTACATTACTCAACTGGGTTGATTTTAAAAGTTAGAAAAAACGTAAATTCCATCACAAATGTCAGATAAATTTTGGTCCCTGGCTAACAAAATCGTGCTCTTAGGCGGAGTCCACTCGGAGCAATCGTGCACTTAGAGGGGTAACTTTAAATAGATAGAAAGAATCCAGTTTCGCGGTCACACTGTGCACTTAGGTGGAGAGCTCTGCATATGGAACCAATAAAAAAACAAAAAACCCCGAAACTGAAATAATAATAGGACTAGGATCTATAGACCTCTCATATTATTATTGAGATAGTAATCTAGTGACTACTACTACTACTACCCAGTCTTGTGCTGAACTGTATCGTTTGCGGTCAATTAGCGGACCTTTGAAGTTCAAATATAAATTAATTGAATAATCAACCCAATGCGATGACATAACGATCAGTGGGTTAAAAGCATGCAGATGGTTTTTGGTGATTGTGAGAGTGAAGCGAAGAAGAGAGCTAATAAATACTAGTTATCTAGATGTGGGGCATTGCAGTGTGTGGGTGTAGTGTGCGTGGTTTTGGTCGGAGAAGAAACACTATAGAGGTGCTTGTTATGGAAGAGCAACAATAATAATAACACGATTAATAGAAGGGGAGTGGGATGGGACAGTCACTGTTTTTGCCTTTAGGCATCATAATGTTACTGAAGGCTACTCATTGCTATGCGTGTTGCATGAATCGTGGGTTGTCAAAGAATTAATTTGCTTACACGATGGTGTCATTGAATGAATTTAATATTCCTATAACTGTAATTGAAATGGCTTAGAGTAGAGTCGGGGACATTGGCCAGTTTTTGGTTGTCGGGGAAATTGGCCGCCTAAAAAACCCCCCTTGTAATGGAACAGCCTGACACCCCTACTTTCCGATTAGCCCAATCTAATGTGAACTGACGTCACAAGATTTCGTTTTTGTATGCTTTTACCAATCAGATGGTAGACTTTGACAACTGTCAATCACACAGTGTTTACGTTCGCCATCATCTGCCAAATTTTGCCCGCCGTTTGTTGTCATGTACATCAATATTGCGTTGCACTCCACTTAAATCAGACCCCGATTGTTTTAATCTCCAGATTATCTTATTACCGTTACACTTCGTGTTCAATTATCATTAGAAACGTTTCCATTTAATTGTATTAAATTTTTTCCTACACCATAACCTTTCAGGGAAATTGGCCGACCTTGTCGGGGAAATTGGCCGCCTACTTTTCAATACTTTATACCACTTGATTGATTTGATTTTTTTAATTTGAGATTGTTTATACACTACCTTTTACATTTTTTTCTACACCATGCCAAAAAGATATAAAGGTATTTACAGGAGTAAATACACAGGTGAGGACATTGTGAAGGCCATGGATGCGATGCAGCACCACAGTGCTATAATTGCTTCTGCTGCCCGCCAGCACAATAGCCCTTCCAAGACTGGGGAATTATGTAAATGGACGGTCCTTCCTAGGGAAAAAGGATGACCGTACCAACAAAAGAACAAACAAACAAAAAGAGAACAAAAATAAAAATAAAAATAAAAATATAACAACAAATAGACAAAATTATAATGAGGAGACTGAGACAAAAGCTGTCACTTTCAAGATTGGCCAGGTTTTACTTAGATTGGTATTTTACAGCTGGTAACTGCCATACAGCCAAATGACCGACGCATGTCAAACAAAAGTCAGCCAATTTCCCGGAATCTACTCTATATATAAATAATATATATATATATATGTATGTCATGAATATCTGATTGGAAATTAAAGTAAAGTGTGAAGTTATTTCGAGTCTTGAGTCCCATAGAGGTGGTGCTAATCCCGGTTTCCATAGCATGAAGCGGACAGAGTGACAATATATGTTACCCTTACTTCTGGATAGGATGCTGGCCTGTCGTAGATTACATCTCCAGCTGCAAGCTGGTATCCATTTTTACACATGGGTCGAGTGAGGCAATTGGAGTAAAATGGAGTGACTGGGACTTGCTATGTCAACTTATGTGATTCGGGAAACAAACCCCTTTTATTTATTATTATTATAGTGTACTAGACCCCTTTTCTACAGCTTAGTAGATTTGATTTTTATCTAAGTCAGTCTAAGACTAAATTGTAGTAGTAGTAGTAGTAGTAGTGAGTAGTAGTAGTAGTAGTAGTAGTAAAAGTCTAAAAGTAGTAGTCTACTACTACTACTACCTACTACTACTTACAGTCTATTACTTACTACTCCTCCTACTACTACTACTAACTAGTATTAGAATTAGACAAGACAGTTTTAGACAGGTCTAGTCTAGAAGTCTAGATCTTTTGAACTGTCTAGATTGATTCTAAGCAGGGCAGTAGTAGTCGGTCAAATTCAGATTACAAGTACTCAAACGTAAAAGTAAAAGTAAAAGTGTTAAAGTTAAAGTTAAAACACAAGTAAAAAAATGTAAAGTTTAATAATAAATTATATATATAAAATTAAGATTTTTTTTAGTCTAAAGATTAAAGTAAACGTGAAAGTGTAAGTGTAGTGTAAGAGTAAGAAGAAGTAGAAGAGTAAAATGTAGATAAACGAAAAAAAAGCAAATTACGTTCAAGTGTTTTGACATCGTTTGTGTCCATTCTCCCTGCTTCCTCATCAGTATCAGTATATCATCAGTATCAGTATCAGTATCAGTCTCTTTACTTTACTTTTACTTTTATTCTTATTCTTATTTATTTGGCTTTGGACTTGGAGACGAAGTTGAAGTGCGGCAGTTGATTTGTTCTTAGTCTATGACTAGACCAGACGTCTACTTGGACTTGAATAAATATATAGGTAATACCTCAAGAGTTGAGAACGAAAACAGACGTCATCATCTTTACTTTCAGTTTGTTTATTTTTGCTCGATTTGCCAATATTTTGCTGCTACTGCTATATTCGAGGTTCCCGCGACGAACAACTGGGGCCTACTATTGTCTAAATGACCAAACACCCGGTTGTGTAGTCGTTGACTCATTGAACACCGAGAAAAGGAAATAAAAACTTGCGAAATAAACCACTTTCATTCATTCAAAATGAAATAAATAATATTCATTCATCCTCTATTTCAATCGTCATCAATTCTTCTTCACGTATTATTCTTCATCCATACAATCGTTAAAACTCACATGAATACAAGTTTGGTAAAAACTTGTGGATCAAAAATGATCAAAGAGATACACAACAAGAAGGTAGCGAGCATATTATTATTTCAACATCCATGAACCAATATGACATAAGAACCGACATTTTTCAGAAGCAGCTTTCCAAGAGCGATTCGAGAACGGAATAATCCAGACACCAACCAAATTGACAGCCCGTCAGTGGAATGATATGAACGATCTGTCTCAAACATACCGTTTTAACACGCTTTGCCAACATGTACATAATATTATATCATAAATAGGTGAAAACCGTTTGCTTGGGGTTTCCATTTCCCAGAGTTCGGTCTATTGTGACTAAAAGTACCGTGACAAGCAATTTTCATGGTGAATATGGAATGTTATGATTTTTGTTTTCGGTACTCCCCAAATAGCAAGGTCAAATTGCTAGTGAAAATCTTCCATCGATCTTGTCCTATTTGCCCAATTTGCACCTATGGACCTGTATGACCTCTCACGTCTTAAACATTTAGATTCAGAATCAGGGAAATTTGTATAACTGTGTGCTGAGAAATTATTGACGTTTAAGATCAGAGATGCAGCTTATGTCGGACTTGGAAACACAAAGGTTCTCTTGGCTGTTTCTTGGATCTGGAAATTCCGACATGCGACACTTTTGCAACTCAAACATTGACCTTAATGTAACACAAAAAAGTGTGAAAATGGTGTAGTTCCAAGTGTAAAACAAACAAAAATCCAAATAACGTTTCGGGTCTCCCCTTCATCAGCTAACAAGCACGTAAAACGTAAAACATGAAACACAAATATAATAACAATATAATCTTAAGCTGTGGGAATCAAGGCGCTGTTGAGGCTATGATGACCTCTGACTCAAGTAATATACGGACTCACATGGAATCAACACAAGAGTAACATAACACGATACAAAGAAACATTAAAACATATTATTATTGTGATGCCTTGCGACCAATCCAAATGAGTTGGAAGTCGAGATATTGACATACGAAGTTCTTGGTACGATGTAAAAGATTTATCTTGTCATCTGACACCGACAGTCACATACATATTATGAGTCGAGCGGTAACATAAATCAAATGTGTAAAGATTCTGTGCCGAGAACAGCTTAAAATGTAACAATTACACAAATGTTTCGGGTCTTCCTTTCGTCATCTAAAGTCAGCTTAGAAACACAGACAAATCATAAAACAAAGAGATAAGTGGAAATATAATGTAGGTCTACCGGTAAGTGGGACCAGAGACAAGTCGTGTTCTGTTCGATGTATGTGGGTAGACTGGACAATCAGTGAGGCTTCCTCATCTTTCACTCCTTCTTTCTATGTTTATTTCAAATAATCAAAAGCAATAATATTATGATGATCAGCCCATCACCGTATTGGATAGATTCATATGACCTGGTACTTGATCCGTTATTTTTTTGTAGCAACTGTATGATATACAATATTACCATGCATAATTTAGAATGCAAACTTACTTTGCTAACTAGAAGAAGAGGAAGAGGATAGATTCATATGACCTGGTACTTGATCCGTTATTTTTTTGTAGCAACTGTATGATATACAATATTACCATGCATAATTTAGAATGCAAACTTACTTTGCTAACTAGAAGAAGAGGAAGCTTATAATATTATACAGTTGCTACAAAAAATAACGCAACAAGTACCAGGTCATAATATATGAATCTATCCAATACGGTGATGGGCTGATCACCATATTATTGCCTTTGATTATTTGAAATAAATATAGAAAGCAGGAGTGAGAGAAAGAACAATGGAGGGAGGAAGAAGATTCTTATGTGTTCTAGTATGTGGACGGATTGCCATGCCACAATGTTGGGTATAATACAAACTTTTTGTGGAATAATTAATTGTTTATGTTCAAACAGACACGTTGATTAAATTTTAATGTTTAAAGGAAGGAGTAAATGTGTGTGTGTGTGTGTGTGTGTGTGTGTGTCGGGGAGGGGGGGGGGGGGTAGCAGAACCCCTTGGCTTCTGTAGAATAGGGATGGGGATGATTGGGGGCGGGGGGGTGGAATTGCAAATTCCAAGTTTGTTTCGGTGTTTATGCTAACCGTGTGTTTCGACTATTGATTTGCACTTGTGATAAGAAGTGGGACTAAAAATCAATTCGACTTTCATTATATCTTTATCATCGAAAATTAACATGGAAAAAGTAACCATAGGTTCATCCGTGCCTTTCTTCCTTTCATTCCTTCATATGCGCGCGGATTATGCAATACCTAAGCAATGTGCGTCTCTTGTGTGTGTACGCGTGTGTGTTTAAATTTACTATACTTGGTAAACATAATGACAGAGACCACGTGATGGTCTCTGGCGTACGAAGTAAATCACGTGACAATGATTACCGCCATCTTGAACGTTTGTCAATGAGCGCATTTTCCATTTAACCGTGGGTACCACGTTATGTTTACCAAGTTTCTAACTTGTTTGATGTGTTTTTCAAGGGAAAAATATGCTTACATAGTTTGATATCAAAAGGTAACACTTTACAGACATTATTTTCTTCCTGTTGGTACAAAACTTTCGTGTTACATAGCCTGAGCTTGTTGGGCATTCGTCCGTTATAACCAGTTGGCTGGTTGATGAGTTACGTTGTTATCGTAGAATCTAGAGGAGACTGCTGGACTGTCTTGATTGTCCCAGTTACAGAGGTCTTTACTTTATCCCCAGTCACCTATTAGATCAGTCTACCTCTAATAAACAGCTAATTTAAGTTGTTTGAATATAAAATCATGTTTTTGTCGATTGCTATGAATATACCTCACTCTGTCGTCACTGTCACAACCGTCACTGTCACAACCGACAGCTTTTTTAAAATTAAAAGGACCAGGTTGAGGAAATCTTGGATCCCCAATTTTACTGTTTACACTGCACTGTATAATATACTGTGTTGTGAGAGTGACATGTGCTCTCTCAGTAAAAACTGTCTCTTTACGTGTTTTCACATGAT
Source organism: Dirona pellucida (assembly GCA_030265205.1). NCBI lineage: Eukaryota > Metazoa > Mollusca > Gastropoda > Nudibranchia > Dironidae > Dirona > Dirona pellucida. The sequence goes on from JARDUL010184213.1 coordinate 8,077, forward strand.
GTATCATTATGGTTGTTACTGACACTGTCATTGTCTCATTGTCATTACTGAACTGTTGTTGTAGTGTTGTCATCTCTCACTCTCTCCTCTCCCCCCCCCCCCCTCCCCCCCCCCCCCAAATCTGAAACTGATAAAATACTGATTCATGTAATTTATATTTACTTGATCATGTTTGTTTGTCATTGCTAGATGTCTTGGTTGTTTACATTAAAAAAGAAAAAAAAAGTCAAGATGAGTGGCCAATTAAAAATAAACAATACTAGAGAAAAAAAATCTGAGACTGATGCAATAATTATAAATGATAAAATTGTGTTCCTTTTTTGTTTTCAGAACATGTCACCAGTGAATAAATGTTTGAACTTAAACTGACTTTTGGAGCTTTGATTATCTGGAGAAACCAATGTCTGAATCTGAGAGAGAAATTTCGTTGAAAGACTCACCTGTTGGATCTCTGAGCACCGGATTTGCAGTGAAAGAGGAAAAATTCTGTTTGAATAATGAAGATAAAACAGGTCACATAGTAAAACACTGCGGGGAAAAAGGTTTCCCCCAGTGTAGTGTTAGTGTTAGTAGTATGGACAATGACAATTTCAATGCCGCTGGGGATCCGATCAATCAGGATGAAGACAGCAACTTTGGGTTTGTCGTCATCAAGCCTGAACCAGATTCGTCATCAAATTCACACGTGGAAATTAAAGAGGAGGAGGAAAATCAAAATGTTTTCATCATTCAAAACCATGATGGTATGAACATCGACGGCTTCGATCCTGATGTTCTTTCGCAAGTCCAAAGAGTTCTTGCAGAATCTGGAACAGACAGCTCTGTAATGATTGTAAATGACGGTGATGAAAACAGCTTGGACAGCAAAGAAACCACAACTTACATCATAGATCTGAATTCTGTTGACTCATCTTCCAGCCTGTCCTCCATTGCTGGTGGTGATCCTACGGACACTCAACAACATCGTCATCAAGTCTTATACTCGTCTTCACCAACCAAGTTAACATCGTCCACACCAGCATTTCAACCACTAGTCAGTTCTCCGAGTGAAAGTGCCTCTAAAACTGTTAAAAGCTTTGTTACTGTATCAAAATTTAGTGATAATGTTGTTACACAGTCCTCTGTTCCTGATACAAATATCGTAGAGAAATCAAATATTGATGAAATTGTTCCCACCAATACAGTGAGTAAGTCACTAGGTCACACAAACCCCCAACCAAAGAATCTCAGTCAGTCTAGTCATTTAGAAAATATTTCAACTTTGTCAAACATTGCCACATCATCCACATCTAATGTTAATACTTCACAAGTCGCAGAACAGTTGATACATATTGCTAAAAAAATGATAGAAGACAGTGCTCAAGGCTCTAAGAAAATCTCTGTGGATGAATCTCAAGGGAAGATAGTAATTTCTTCTCCTGAACCTAAACGATCGGGAGAAAAGCCCTCCGAGTCAGTCATTACCATGTACTTGTCGTCTCCTAATGAGTTGAAATTGAAACTTAAGAAACTTAAAACAAATTCTCCCGTCATAGTCATGCAGGCTGGTGAGGAGCCGTCATCGTCGGATGAAAACAAGGAAAATCCATCAGAGGCAGATGACGCTGACAGCAATCGGGTCATCGTTGATAATGGATCTGATGACAGTGAGGACATTGGCCCAACAAGACAGAGGTCAGACAGCCTCGTAGCAGCCTTGTCGTCCCTGACGGCTGGCGGCGTCCTGTATCGATGCTCGGAGTGTGGTTATTCTAGTCACAACAAGCACTACTACAAACAACATGTGGACCTGGTGCACAATGAAGAACGGCCTTACAAATGTCCGCATTGCGACTACGCCGGGAAACGTCGCCACGCCCTGTTGGAACATATGGTTGTCCACTCGAACCAACGCCCATACTCTTGCAATCATTGCAATGCCAGCTTTAGGAAGAAGGTATGTTAACTGTTTCGCTTCCATTATAATAAATTTACGATCACACAACTGTTTTCAAGGAGACTGTTCTGGTGGTTTTACCCGTTTAAAAAAAAATAATTTGACAGTGTAGGAAGTTTGCTTTTTTTTTCCAATTTTGTTTTTAGCCCTAGTTTTTCCCAACACCTTTCATAGCCCCTAAGATGTGAAGAGATGTTTGCTTGGGCTTTCCATTCCCCAGAGATTGGTCTATTGTGACAAACAACTTTCTAATTGTGAAAGGAGTTACAGTAATAGTAAGAATAAAAGGATTTGACCCTGATACTTTTTAGTTGTGTAACATCACTGACGACGTGGCGATAACAAACAGGATGCTAACTCATCTCTTTTTTTGGATCGGAACTAAACAAGATTACATATTTTGTAGACTCCCACCTTCAACCCACTCCTGTGTCAAAATGAACGAATGCCATGGAGGTCCCAAATAGCTTTTAATTGTATATCCAATGCTAGTTCTTCGACTATGATGCCTTGGCTGCTTTTCTGGTTGTTTTAAACAGCTTGTCTCTTGTCATTGACCATTGCATTTATTGTCAATTATTGAAAAGTCTTTCTTGTGATTTTAGGTTTAGCTTCTATTGAGACCAGGATTTGTAATGCATGACACAATAGCCAAACCAGCTAAAAATTTAGAGTACTTATAATTTTTTTTTAGAGATGAGGGCATTGATGAGTCGTTATTTTGTGGACATTTCAATTTTTTCAAAGGAAGATTTTAACTACCACCAGTATTAATTATTTTATTTTATATTAAAAAAATAAAAATTTCATTGCACGTAATAGCCATTAGATCAAGATTATTGGTTGAGAATTGGCCTTGACCTTCATAAAACTAGACTGGACTTTTAAAAAAAATTTAATTTTGTAAATCAAGCATGAAACTAGAAAGAAAAAAAGCAACTCTATGTAATTTGCTGAATAGGACAATGAAGGGGGAAAAAGGTGTGTGGGCAAGGTTGATGATTGCATCATGTGACATAAAGTAAGCAGGTTGTCTTTACTTTTAACAATGTGTGTGAAATTGAATAAGGGCGGGGGTCAATTTTTATTATGGTATGATTGCCAGAATATAATTTGTTGATGTTAGATCTTTTTGTGAATGTCTATTCATTATATTATTATTTTACATTATATATGACAAAATGTTCACTCATCCATTTCTGTTTTCTTCCTACTAGGGTCATCTCACAAATCATGTCAAGCTGCACATGAGTCATCGTCTCGTTCATTGTGGTGTCTGCAACATCCAGCTCCCTGACGCAGAGGCTTTTGAATCTCACCTGAGGAAAATTCACAATACAGACAAGCTCTACAAGTGCCGACTCTGTGAACACACCGTTGTTGAAAGGAGAGCTATGCTAACCCATTTAGCCACTCATAATGAAACCATTGTTTTTTCTTGCCCAAATTGTTCGAGTTATTTTAATGATGAAAAGAGTTTATTGAGTCACATGAAAGATACCCATGATATTGATAGAAACCCTGTCAGCTCTGAAAATGAAAAGAATACCAACATAGTCAGCGGTAAAACTAATCCCACCACCACCAGTAATACTGGGTCAACCAGTTCAGATCAAAATGCTCAGCCTGCCAATATCGTTTGTTCCGAGTGTGGCTTCATTTGCACAGATACACAAGTGATGAAAAAACACATGTGGGTTCACATTGACTCCTCTGGCGAGTCTGGAGTCCAACTCAAAGACCAGGCATCATCCTCTAAAAAGACGGACGGAAGTGGCATGAACAGTAGTGCCATGGGCGTCTTGAAGATGAATGTTGTCTCGGGCATGAAATCACTTCCTGAAAACATTGTCTACCAGTGCACAAGTTGTAAATTCACGTCGAGTGATAACTCAGTGTTTATCAAGCACATGCTACTTCACAAAACTCAGCGAAAGCAGCAGGTCCCCGTTTCAAAAGTCTCGCCTCAGCACGAAAAGACAAGTGCTATATCGACATTGAGACCGATGTCTTCTGTGACTGTCCTGGGCAACCCAGTCACTTCCTCTACTGGTGGTTCCAGTTCGGCCTCTAAAGAAAGGAAACCGGACAGTTCTGTCCCTTTCATGTTTGACCAAGCGTCGGGGAGATACAGATGTCTGATCTGTGGTTATCACTGTGATTTTCAGCGTACTATCAAGGCCCACATCTGGAAACATTCTGGAAACCAAAACATTGAATACCCCGTCTTTGAACAAGCTAAAAAAACCGAATCACCTTCTTCTAATTCGAATGCTGACCAGCCAAACAAGCCAACCCACAAGATTGAGAGTGTTGCTGCTGGTGGTTCTACCCAGACATCTCAAGCCCCAAACCCGATTCAGGCATCATTGAAAACCAACTCTGGGAGAGTTATCCAACTTTTACCCGTTAACCCTCTGACCACAAAGTACAAACCCGAAGACCTCATACAGATAAAGGATAATACCATCATTCGTTCCAGCGAAAAGAAGTCAGACTTGACGTCAGCTGGAAGCTCCATCAGCGTCTTCCCATTCCCTGTCGCAGACCGCAAAGATCTGAAAGATCCTTCTACCTCTTTGATTGAACCTCTGTCGCCACCTACACTGGTCATTGAGGACAAGACGGAAGTTGTAGAAGTCAGCACTGAACATGACGATTCTGGAAATTCAAAACAAGGACTTTCTATGGACGCAGAAGATGAAAGTCACCAAGATCAGATCATTCAGGATCCGGTTTTAAATGGAAGTTGTTCACAGCCAAGTGTAGTGGTCGAGATCGTTGACTCTGTTCCCCCCAGCTATGGTCTGACCGGCATGAAGAGCCAGCAAGGAAGCCCGCGGGTGTCAGATCTCGAAGGAAGTGGAAATGAGGTGAAGTTATCTAAAAGATTCAAAGAGATGGCCGAGGTGAGGGATCAACACAAAGACCTGGAAATGACCCCCGTGACGAAAGAGGTTGAGGAAGACAAGACTCCCAAAGCAAAATACAATCTGCGGAAATCGAAGGACACAAAGACAACCGAAGCAGTTGGTAAAACATCTTCTAAGCTGAAACGTCCATGTCCTAGTGAAACTGAAGCCCAGGTTCCTGTAAACCTTGAAATCCAGGTGAAAGAAACTACGGAGGAGATTCCACTGAAGCAGATGAAGATTGAGATGGCGGACGACTTGGAGATGGAAGTGATGGAGGAAGTGACCACAGACATGTTGAGCAATGAAGAGAGTGATGGAACGTCATCGGATGATATGGTCTCGGCTGGAGAGAGCAGTGGCACCAACAACCCACCCAAATCTGGGATCTGTTCGTCATTGCTGGCCGTCATTGAACAGCTCAGGGAGAGATCAAGATCTGAGAGTGAAAGGGATCAGCCTTTAATCAAAGAGTTGCCCAAAAGGTCCAGCAAGAGAGGAAAGAAATCAAACAATAGTTCAGAAGCTGTTTCCCTTTCAGAGTTTCACAACATTGAAAAGATAAGCGAAGGGGGTGGAGAGAAATTCCGCTGCAGCCTTTGCCATTACACCAGCCAGAGAATTTGTAACATGAAAATCCACATGAAAACTCACCGTCAGAAGAAGCCGTCGGAATGTTCTCTGTGCGACTTTGCGTCCACGTCTCCAGAGTTGTTACAGGACCACATGCTTCAGCATTGTAAGGTCCGCACGTACGCCTGTAAATTCTGTCCCCAGAGCTTTAATCACAAAAGCACACTGAGAGCTCACATGCGAGCCCATAAAGATCATGAGCCATTTCTCTGTGCTTACTGTGTCTTTGAGACCAGGAATCCCAACGAGTATAGAGAACACATGCATGTCCACTCCGGCTGTTCCTCAAGACTGCGTTGTCCAGGTTGTGACTACATCATGAACAGCAAGGACGAACTGACTCCACATCTGATGAAATGCAAGGGAAAAGCACCCGAATCATCATCAACCTCTTTTGATAACGGTAACGTCGCCAGACATGCCGACTCGGGCAAACCCCAGAAAGTGAAAGACAGTGCCCAAAATGAAGCGAAACCGTCTCAATCTCTTCCGGTAAACTCTACTCAACCCACCCTGCATTCTTGTGTTGTGAGTGGCTGCTCATTCTCCAGCATCAGCCTGAAAGAGCTCCAAGACCATCTGTCCATCCACTGCAATCCTTCCTTGATGGTCTGCGACTTGTGCGATTTTAAAGCCCTCCACAGCAGAAGTCTCAAGTCCCACATGAAACGTCACGCCAACGACCAACGGTACGTCCAACAACCACTGGAGCAATACAAATGTAATCTGTGTGGCTACGTCTGCCATCACTTACCGTCCCTCAAATCGCACATGTGGAGACACGCCAGTGACCAGAGCTACAGCTATGAGTTTACAAACGACGTCATCAACGCGGCCATAGATCATGACTCAAGGGTGGACGTCACCAACGCCCAGCCTGATGACCCAGAACTCCTGAATCGGTTCATCAACTCTGAGAGTCGGATCATGGAAGGAGAGCTGACCAATTTCGGGAAGGGAGATGGACAGCGTCCAACCTGTTGGGTGACCTTCCGTTGTTGTAGTTGTGGGTTTGAAACCATCAACAAGGCCAAACTCAACATCCACATGCGGTCTCATTCAGACTTAATCCAGCAAACGTTGGATGTGACGCCCAGAAAACCTGGCTACGACAAGTCAAACCACCTGTCCAGAGCTGGAATCAATCAACAGCTGCCATTGACCGTTAAGTCTGGAAATCGGAGGTCACCGAGTACGGAAGAAAACAATGAGCCATTTGTGCCTCCAAAGGCAAGAAAGGCTAACTGATCAGTGCTGTTATCAATTTATGTGTCTTTATCTTTAGAAATCTGATAATCTGTCTTTTAAAAATGTGACATTATGACTACCTGAAATGGCAAATCTATTTAGATTGATTTATACTCACAGTAGTAAGTTATTTAGTGAAATATAGATTACATCTGAGGAAAAGTTTCCTTGTATATTAGACGTGAGCCATAGGAAAGTTTTAAGCTTGATTAATCAGGTTTATATTTCTGAATATTTTAATTCTGCATCACTTGGTTTTAGTAAAGCTCAAAGACAAATTGTCATCAATTTTTTTATTATCTTTGGAACGAGTGTGAATGATTTGCGTTCTTTTAGGTCATTTTATGTTTATAACATTGTCTGAATTGTTGTTTGTTTTGTTTGTGGGGACTAGTGAGGTGAGTGAACTATTTCCTGGGTTTTTGTTTTTTTAGATAATGTGGGAACTGATTTGCATTTGTCAAGGGAGCAAAAATAAGACTGTCAAAGACATGCAAGGGAAAGAATAGCGACTGATTCAACTCAAATGTTTTCAAGGGTTAAAGCAAAAATAACACTGACAAAGACATGAAAGAGAAAGAATAGCGACTGATTCAACTCAAATGTTTTCAAGGGTTAAAGCAAAAATAAGACTGACAATAGTGACAAAGACATGCAAGGGAAAGAATAGCGACTGATTCAACTCAAATGTTTTCTCATACTCATTGTTTTTGTTGCTGATAGATATCATTTTTATTATTTCTGTGATATATGGAGTCAACCGCCCCAAGTTTTAATCTGAATTTTAACAATTACTCTTTGTTAAGAAAATGTTAACAAAAATATAATCACCATTGTGAAATTAATAATGTTTTATCACTGTCTGATCTGATTTTTGTTGGTTTTTTTATTTTAATTTATATTTCGTTTTCTTTTAAAATTGAATTTATAGTATATAAATAATAATCATACTTTTTTTTTTTTAAACAAAAAAATAATTTAAAAGCTAATCTCATTCCTACTTATGATAATTGAATGAATGTTGATAATTTGATAAAAATGTCACTGTGACCTTATATAAATATAAATGATGCCACTGTCCAAAGCGTGGCTACAGATATTCTGAGAAATTTGTTTTGTTCAGGGTACAGCAAATAGAGAATCTCTCACTTTCACAGTTTGACACATTCAATCGTCTGCCATAGCCTCCATTAAGAATAATTTTTTTAATTTTACTGTGCTAAGACAAATGTTAATGCTGTGATGTTTTCATGTTAATATTACTAAATTGTAGCAATCGGTTCTGCGCCAGTATTAACAGACCATACATTAACTGTTAGCACATTTTGGCACAATTTTATGCTTAAAAAATTATGTGAATGATTCAATGAATCACGCAGTGTTGTGAGTATAATTCACAGCAATAAAGTTGTGCCAAAATGTTCTAACAGTTAACGTGTCACAAGGATTAATTTTGTGACATATTAATTATTAAGAGATGAATAGATAGGGGGAAACTAATTATTTTTATGTAGACATGACCATGACATTGAGAGGTGAGGAATGAGGCAATGGAGTTATTGCTGTTTAATATCAATTATACTTAACGTCGTTCATTATATAATTAGGTGTTTGAAGTTTTTATTCTAAGCAAAGGTAATCAAGTGATTCAAATGATGCGTTCCACAGCAATGATTTTTACTCAGATTGTTTGATTGACGCTACTGCATTTACTTGGTATTTGAATCTTAGAACCACATTTCATCCTTGTTATTATATTATCATGTTCCATATTCAATTTATTATTAGAAATAGAAAATGTCATTTTTAAGAATAACGTATCATCTTGATGTCATATAATTTATAATACAAATATAATGTCAGTCCATTTATCAATTATAAAAATAGAAATTATAATTTGTTGAGACTTATCGATTTTATGTAGTTATTTTAAAATTGTAACATGAACATTGTGTTAAAAGCCACAAAAGGGTATGGCCTAGCACTAGCATGTTCATTATCTGTTGCAAAAAATACTTTGGCTGTTGAGAAATGTCTCTAGTACTTCTTATTCCTAATCTAAACCTTTCTTCTACTTCCAAGTATGTCCCAGCACAACACTTCTCTATCATCTCGTATGCAGTTGATACAATCTTTACTGGGGACAAGGGCCATCTGTGTGAGAACGTTTGAACTGTGTCGGTCGGCGTGCCTCTCATGTTGTAACATACGAAATGAACTCTTCCTTCCAGCAGACTCGGGAATCTTCTCATTAAATATTGAAAGGTGTCAACAACATACACACATACACACACACCTGATTTTACTTGTCATAAATACTCATGATATTATTATGCACAAAACAAACCGTACGGCCGTATGGAAAAGACATCTGCATAAAAACAAAAAAACCATATCTAAATAATATATGTTATATAGTTCATAGAAGACACATACTGCACAGAAAGCCATATATAGATAACATGTTGTACATGCAAAGCCAAACAAAAAAACCTCTGAGTTAATTCATTAACTTGTTTTTAGTTTAGAGTTTTAAATGACATCATCTATCTGGTCCGCAGCTGCTACTCTACTTGTCAATGTAGACGTTATGGGTGTACTTCCAAACTGTCAATAACTTATATTATATATTATATTGTTCTAATTCTGGATTGTTCTGTGTCAGATTCATGCATATTCCCCACTCCCCACCCACCCAACCCCTGTCACCTCCACTTCCTCACTGTCTTCCTATTCCAATTTCAATTGTTATTCTTTCATTCTTTTCTTTCCCCATTGCTCCTCATCTCCCTTTTGACATCTGCAAACCTCTTGTGTCTTACACATGTATGTATTATAATGTATTTATATATATATATATAGTCTATTACTAAATATTCTCAAATAAATTAGACGTGCCAGTGCCAATTATCCTTGCTCATGCTACCCTCTGCTGAATCCAGTCGGGTATCGTACGGCATGGAAACAATGTTACTTTTCGAAGTGATGCGATTTAATTGAAGTAAGTAACCACATTTTACAGAGTTGGTTGGTTGGATGTAAATTGGAGTGTGTTTTCATTTACAACTTCCAGTTGGTGGTGTGTTGATATTATGATATGTGTTGTATAATGTGTGTGGAATTATAAGCATTTTCGTGTATTGCATTTACTTGGAAAGATCTGGTCCGTAGACAGGACCCCCCCCCCCCCCCCAATCTACTTGTTGTTCAACCCCAAACATACTGTCAAAACAGTTAGTGTTATGATATTATTTCAACATGTTTTTCCTGCATCAAAGTTTCGTTGTTGTTATTATTATTATTTATTATTATTATTATGATACTAGAGTCATCTACGTATGTCTTTAGCTTAACAGGTTGTTTATTATTTTGGTCTTAAAGTTGTTTATCTGCTTACTTGTTTTATCATTTTCCTTTTTATTTTATGTGTACCACAATTAGTTTGTCGTTGCTAATGTTTCGTCCATTGTTTTGTCATCTAAACCCCTTATATATAATACTGCGAAGCAGTGGAGGAGCCAGCGCTATGCCCAGTCTGTGACAGGGATCGTGCACAAAGTAAAGCACTAGCAAGCAAACACATAGGCCATGGATGGCCAAACAGATCTGGAAAATCGATTAGAATTAAGATAAGCATGGGATTAGACTGCCATATAATTGTAATAAGTAACTTTTGATTGAATTGAGCCTCCTGTGTGAAAAGTCTTTGTAGATCTTAAAAACATTATAAGTATAAAGTATGTATAAGGATTCTCATTTCAAAATTAGTCACTGATGCATGTTATGCTGTGTTGATATATATTTTTATGAGAGACTTTAGCTAAATGGTGTGAAAACTACACATCTCAGATGTATCACCATAATAATTGGGGGAAAATGTTGATGTCTCTAAAAAGAAAAAACGTTCAAAAATAACATAAATAT
>JARDUL010184214.1:0-10184 GCA_030265205.1 Dirona pellucida
CACTGTAGCAATCTAAAAATAGCCAACATGAGTTAAACAAAGGAATGCATTGTTCGATCCCGTTAGGTCAAATAGGTGAATGGGTAATTACTGATGCGCAAAGCATGTGGGCGATGACTCATCGGGGTCCCTACCTAATTTATTACCATGACCATGAGAATAGTACAAAAGGCAGAAGGCATCGATGCACAGACCAAGGTAAAATGTATCCAGGGTAAGTGCAAGTCTGTGCCTTACTAGAACACATGGCCTGATACTGATACAGAGCTGGAAAATCTATGGATCAATATTCGAAAGCAAGCAGGGGATCAGCCCACTGTGCCAATAAACCTTGTTTGGTACAAGAATAAGAAGCAATACACTGTTCAATATTACTCATATATCAGAAGAACCAGACAACATGTTATTGTCAATTGTAGCCTCAAGTATTCACCCAACAGCTATAGAAACTGAGGGGATTTTACCAAAGAGGCATATGTTGAAAAGTTTAGATTGAAACATTGAATAAATATTTATCAGTCATATTTTTTGTTTAGAATATGCCCACCGACGCCTTTAGGATCTTAGTAACGCATCCTGCATTTTTGCAGAGCTTTTCTGAACATTCGACCCCTAGCTCCATTATAGTTTGATGCCTCGCATCTTGATCGTCTGAGGTCGTTATTGAGGGGTACTGCGACTCAAATACAGTTGTTTTGGGCGGTTGTTGGTCGTGTTAGAGGGGTAGTCGTTATGCAAGGGTCAATTAGGTGATTGTTATTGAGGGGGTTGTTATTGAAGGGCTCCACTGTAGTCGAGAGCAAATTATAAAATCAGAACAAAATCACATTATTGGAATTAAAATATGAAAGAACTTCAATGTAAAGCATCTATATATATGGTACACTTAGACTAACTCTTCGTCCATCTATACATTTCAGTAAGGCAGCAATTTTATATATATTGTACATTATATTGATATATGTCTTAAAATTTATTCTTGCTCTCTTTCACAGGTTTAAAGATGATTCTACGATTATTCCGCGGAGCTCTTGCCGCTATTACTGTTGCTGTATCCATCCCATACACTGTAGCCATCGTCAGCAACATTCTTGGTGGTTGGCCTCAGCGCAAGGATAAATACACTAGGGCGCTGAGTCCTAGAAAAGTATTGAGTCTTAATTATGTACTGTATCAAATGATCAAAGACAAAACAAAGTTTATGTTTCTGTTCTTCAAGTGGAAAACGTTTTACCGTAATGCTGATCCCCAGACAATACGGAAGGTAAATAGTAAATGTTTAATTACTTTCTTGTCACAAACATTAATGATCTATATTAAATAGCTTGTTACCTATTGATTGCAACAAACTATGTAAACTTTTCAATGGGCTCATGAAAATGACTTAGTTTTTATAATCATTTTCATGTTTTGTCTTTTTCTTATAAATATAAGTTGGCATGTAAGTTTTCCTGAATTTTTTTGTTTAATCGTAGATTCTTTGTTAGTATGATGATTACCTCGTTATTGTTCAAAGATTGTATTCATTATCTCTTACTATCAAACTTTAGAGAATCTAACAGTAACAGTTCCTAAAGCTGTAATGAGGTGGATAGTTTTATATAAAACAATTTTTTTTTCCACATTATCTACAGAATATACCCTACGGTCGCAATGACTGTTGTCTTGATGTCCACCTGTCAAAAGTTTCCTCTGAGAAGGTACCTGTAATTATTTTTGTCTACGGAGGTTCCTGGAGCTCTGGAGACAAAAGCATGTACGGATTGTTGGCAAATCAGCTTATATCCAGGACAGACAGCGTTGTGGTCTGTCCCACATACTCAACATACCCCAAAGTAATATTTTTTGCCAAACAACACCAATCTTTCTTAGTATATATATAAATATATGTATTAATTTTTTCTTTCCGGCTCTCCTTAGTTTTATAGACCCATTGCCTTAAGTTTCTTTGACTGGGATCCTAATATTAAATTGACATTACATTAGGCAATTAGATATTTTATATTTTTTTTAGTGAACTTAATGTAAAAATAGATAATAATAATAATAATAACTTCTTTGTATAATATATACTGTACTATACACGCTGACCTCTTTCTGCCCCAGGGTTATGTGGATGACATGGTCCAAGACATTGTAGATTGCATCAGCTGGGTGGTTGACAACATAGACGAGTATGGAGGAGATCCCGTAAGTGGTTTTAAAGCTGTCATTTGAATGTGGTGAATTAGATTGAAATTTTTATCCAGTAAGTTTCCAGGAACGTAATGTTAAATTGCCACTACTTTAGTGCAGTATAGTGCTTACTTCAAGCCAGGTGATTCTTGTCCGTCTAGAACCAGCAATAAAGTAATGACTGTGAATAGTAATTAAACAATTTTTAAATATTTTTGTGAAAGCTAAGATATCTACTACATCTGTATAGGTTTGATAGAAATCTGATAAAAACCTAACAGTGTCAATCATGTTATACATGCTAAGTCAAGGAATGCAAAAATTTGCAATAATTTGACGCTGAAACATTATCCATTGCAAAGTCAAAGAACTAAAGAGTGACTTTGCTGCCATTTTCAAGTGAAGGACTCGTTTATATCATGAGGGCCAAATCCATGCCCAGCCCTGGACAGTGCTCAGGCACATAGCACCAACACGTAAAACACACAGGTTTCCCGACTATCACACATGTCTGATCGCAGATATGGAAAGTTTATGGAATCAGAAATTAGGACAAGTCGAGGATCAGCCTACTGTGTCAAAATGCAGTGTTGTTCTGCCAACAAACAAGTTTTCTGCAGCCTTAGTGTTTATCCTCCTCACCTATGAAAGGAACCGGTAGGATATGCTACTGCATATTCTACAGCTCATCATTTTTTTTTTAAATAGCAGAAGGAGTAGGCCACTCATTAGGACTGGAAGAATGTGGTTGGTGAGTATCAACGAGTACCAGCAACATTTAGAAAAGTAATCTCCACTGTCTATATGTATCAAATAACGACTTAGATATATTCATTTTTTGTTTGTTTGAGTATTTAGACATGTATGCTGTCAATTAACTATACAAAAATGGAATGCAGTGAAGGAAAAAATGATATTATGGTTGGGGTTTTTTTTGTGTGCAAAAGTTACATTTTCTTGTAAAATTTATATATATTGCGTCAGCGCATTCTTCGTCATCTATGCCTATTTACATTCAATTTTGTTGAATAGCATTGGTAGAAGTTAGGTCATGAGACATAATGGAAAATTTGCAACTACTTTCTTCAGAATAAGATCATCTTGATGGGGCATTCTGCTGGAGCCCATTTGTGTGCTTTGACAATCCTAGAGCTGTTACGAGATGAGCGGATAAGTGTGGACAGTTCCTTCAAATTTGAACCTGCCGGGGAAGGACTCGATGAGCTGGCATTTGCCGAGAGCCATTATGGAAGACTGAGCAAGTTGGATCGACGGAGGGAGGGATTGGAGGACAGCTCTGGCTCCTCTGAGTCTTTTGCCGTAGTCAGCGATAATGGATCAATGGCCGACAACAATGGTAGCAACAACGGACTGGACGCAAGTACAGCCAGCTCTATTGGTTTCCTGTCTGCCAGTATGAACACTGAAGGCTTGGAATCGAGTATGTCCTCATCGGAAGGTATGGAGGACAAACCAGTGGTTGTTGTTTTTTATCCATAGCACTTGGGCTTTTGCCCTTCCGGTTCAGTGCCATGTAAATGTATGGAATCTACAAGATATTTACGTCTAGTGTTTGGTTCCATAGAGATTATTTCATGAGTCAGTTTGCGGATGCTGTCATTTGCCATTTGTTTCCCACAAATGAATAAAAAATGACTCATTGACAGAATGTTACTAGCATCCCCTCGGGGAATTAAGAAGAACTTTGAATGACACAGTCTTCTGGGGAATAAACAATCTTAACTCTGTGAGCTTGTAATTTTTCCACACTAATCAATGGATAAGTAAAGTACATTTTGACATTGAAGACATTGGGTACCAAGCTGCCTGGTTATGGACCATAACCCCATTTTCACGTTACTATTTCTGTTCTCCTATTTCGAAATTACAATTTTTTTTAGCCATTGACATTAATAACCTATGTTCTGTCTAGTTTTTATCCTGACTGATTAAGAACTGAGGGAATTTTACCACAGAGAGTCTATTCACACCAGTTGTAGTATTTTACCATTTCAATGTTATCAATCTGAAAAGGGGTAATGATTTATCTTTTATTTAGAAATTTAGATAGCCTTTTTAAAAAAAACCTTCATGTTTATTACTATCTTCACTTTTTGACTATTATAATCTAATTGCCATTAAGTTGAGGATGATGAGCTGATGTTGCTTGTTGATGCAGGTTTTGTGAAGGCTGGAATGAGCGAAAGTCAGGAAAAAGAAGTGGAGGAGACAAGTGAAACTGCTGGTGTGGATGAGGCCTTAGGCAGTGGGGACCATTCAGGAAGAGATTCAGACGTCAAGTCAAAGTTAGAAACAACAGGTAATAAAAAATGGAATGTTCTTTTTGCCAAAATGAGGGGGGGGGGGGGGGGGAGTTAACTAGTATAGTGATTAAAATGGTTGCTTTGATGTCCTGGGTGTAAATTCGAATCTTAGGTTGGACAATTCTTTGAATGTGTCAGATTTTACAAGGTCCTATCACAGATGAACTTTACCAGGTAGGTTGTGCCGGCTTTGTCACGACCTTAAAATAGAAGCATGTTATGACAGCTGGTGGAAAAATCAACATTCTAGGCATATTTTTTTTACATCATAACATTTTACTTGACTTATTGCTCCTCCGCTGAACTGTCATCTGACTTTCCTCTGCCTTGGCTGCCTGAGAAAATTGCCTTCACTTGATGAGTCTATTTGATTCTGTTATCTATTTATTTTATAAACTTGCTTGGCTACTGCAGACGCTGCCAGCACCGAGGACTCACCATTGCCAGAGGTGGCCCATTCCGGAAGCGGCAGCGTGGGGGATGATGAGGATGAGGCAGATGATGACAGCGGTGACAATGACTCCATCGTCACTGTCAAGCCAAAGGATATAGACCGACAGGCCACACTGTCAGATCTATGTAAATCTATCAAAGCATTTATAGGTACGTGAATGTGATTTTGTTTTTTTTGTTTTATTCAACCTTATTATACTGCAGGCAGTGGCGGGGCAACACAATGCATGGGCACAAAGCACCAGAACGTAAAACAGCCCCCTCCTTCCCACTAGGAAATTTATACATAAGGGGATCACCCGATTGTGTTGGAATATCTTTATCTGCCTTTTGGGTACATTACCTCAAGGCATGGAATAGATAGACTTCTGAAACAGTAATTAAAAGATGGTTTTATGACAGGAAAGAGGATGCAATCATCATAAATGGCAAACTGAATGATGCAAAAGTGGTAACGATGGCACCAAAATAGCCAAAGTTGCATTGTAAATAATCAAATAAAAGTGGTGTTATAATATTCTAATTAATGCAAGAAAGTAACTGAAGGTTAAATTTAACCTTGGTCAATATATATCTTTTTATGCTTTTTGTAATGAGAAACTTTTTTTGGTTCGACTCAGAATGTAAAGTTTATGTCATCTTTTAAAAGAACTTATGTCTTATGTGTAGATGAACAAATAAAAAATGTGTTGGCATATTTTTATGCAATTTGAACGAACAAAAAATAATAAGTAATGATCTTTCACTGATTTCCGTGGTAGGCCGACTTCTTAAACAACCTACAGAAACATGTAATGATGAATTTTCATTATTGAAATTTCAGGCATAGAATCAGGAGAATTTACATACAGTGTTGAAAAGAATACTTTTATAAAATTGTGTTTGTCAGTGTCACAGTACGTGATTAATTCTATCCACTGTCAACTATTAACCTGCCAACATTGTCGCACCCAGAAGTAATTGATGCCTTTTTTCGCCATAAGCTAAGATTCATGCTTTTGCCTGTTTTCCCCTCTCTGTGATAATTCTCCGACTGAAAGGTTGAATCTCAAAGTGATTATTTTGTTGGTTCTCCCAGGTGTTGGCGGAGTGTACAGTATTGGTGACCATTTCCAGCACGAGTCCATGAGAGGCATCGAAGATGTCTCCTGTATGGCCAGGGCTTTCTACGGAGAAGATCATTTTGACAGGTTCTCACCTTTGGAAATTGTTCGAAGGGCAGGACGATGTCTCAGGTGAGAAAAAATTAAATGTTACCCCTTGTGAATTTATGATTATAATATACCATTTGCATAATTGGTAGTACATACTCATCGTCTAGTTACAGCGTAACACTTTACTTCTGCATATTGGGAGACACAGAAAACCTTTAAAGTCCAAATGCTGTTTTAACAACAGCCAAACCCAATGCATTGCATAACAAAATCTCCAGCTCAATACTTACATGATGTACGGCCATGAAACTATTAGGATGAGAGGTGAAATGGATGAAAAATTCTGCTACAAAAGCTGTGACTTTTTTTCACGTTCTGTATCAGGGTCACCTTTTGAATCACAGTATTGGCCAAATTTATCATTAAACTTCTAGTAATCATCCATCATACTGTAAAAAGTCGAATTCTTTTTATGTCACTTTATATCGGTCAAATGAAAGAGCTAAGAAAAGGAAGAGAGGAACTACTGTGAATGAATATTTTAGCTATCTAAATTCACTGGGAATTTTGTTTCCAATGTCAACAATCATTTACCTGTTGTTGATTTTTGCCTAATTTTCAGGCACTGTATGTCTTCTCTACCATTCTACAATTGTTTATCATCAGTTCCTGCTCCATATTCATTCTTCTAAGTTTGATTGTTTTTTTGTTTGCTTTTGTTTTTTTCAGTCTTCCACAAATAGTTCTGGTACATGGCACAGCTGACTACATTGTACCAACGTCTTCATCGTCCAAATTTGCAGAGGCAATGGGAAGAATCTCGGCCAATGTCAAGCTGAGGCTAATCCCTGGCTGCCCACACTACGAGATTTGTCTTGACCTGATGGACAAACACCGAAAGTTTTACAATCATGTGATGAACATTGTCCTTGAAACATGCAATGGAATTTCATGACAAACTGTTTCAGGGAGTGCCAGTGTGGCATAGTGTTGTGATTGATTCTTTTCCTTCAGTCATTTTATTTGGAGATGATATTCTTCAACCGCATTGTAGCAATTTTTATCAAAGATATTATTTCAAATCAGTGGTACCATTGTGTAATGTTAGCTTCGTCTACCATAAGCTTGATATAATGGTGACTGCTTACACTTGTGCACGGCACATGGACCTTTTAGTTGAGGATGGGCCATCCCTGCTACCATCTCACAACATTTTCAATAAAGAAGACAAATGATTTTGTTTTGTGTGAAAAGTGGCTGTATGTTGTTATCAGAAAACTGATCATGTATTACAGGTTGTCCGAAAATTATTGTTATGACTTCAAATGTGATTGAAATATTGTCTAACTCTCGCATAATGATGAAACAATGTAATTGAAGATGACGAAAACTGTAAAGTTTTGTTTGAGTGTGGTAACAGTGTTTATTGATGTAATGTAAATGGGAATATCGACTGACTGTTTTTACGGATCACATAAGTATTCATAACGAATGTTTATATATCACTGCTTGCCTCAAGAAAACTTCATGGTTCTCATTATCTAAACAACCATTTTTTCGTGGTTATATTATGAGTAATTGTATTTGTTTTATAAATGATGTAAGTTGTAAATAGAATATTCTGACCCACTGTATGATTCGATCAATATGACTGTGACAGGGGAGTGACGTAGACGGTAATAGGCCAAAATGTAGTATTATGTTATTACTATAATAAATATTATTATTATTATTATTGTTATTATTATCAATATTAATATTATTATTAGTCATCACATGCGTCATTGAAGGACCATTTGACACAGAGTCATTGTGTACGGTATACTATGTAAACAGGAAGTATTAAACAATAACATGGAATTCCAGTTAAAATGTCGAAACAAACGTGTGAGAAAATGTGGGATCACCCCCCACCCCCCTCTCTTTTTCTCTCTCTCTCTCATCTCTATTTCACATTGAATTTAGAGTGAAAGTGAGAGCCGTGTTTCATGGAGAATGTTAACCCTGTATTTATTTTTCTTACCAAAGTAGGTGGAAACACATTGTTTAAAAAAAATTCTACTTAGAACCTAGCACTTTTTGTGTGGGTTGGTAGCAATATCCGAATCCCCCTTAGTTCCTTTCACAGTTTAGGATGATAAACGTCAGGCTGCTGATATTTTGTTTAGCAAATACAATAGTAATTATGGTTATGTAGACCTGAGAGAAAATTAGAGTAGGTATGTAAATTAGCTTCAATCGCTGTTTTGTGCTGTCAATCATTGAAGCTAATTTACATTCCTACTCTAATTTTCTCTGAAATTTTGTTTGAATGTTGGAAACCTTAACAACACTACATGTTGCGTTTTTCATGACTCATGACCAAAAAAGCTATTGGGCACAGTAGGCTGATCCCCTGGTTGTCTTAGCTTCCTTGTGAATAGAATTTCCAGCTCTGTGTTCAGCCATGCGTGATGGTAAAGGGGCCTGTTTGTGTATGCATGCTGAGACCTTCTGGTGATCCCCTTCGCGCTATCCGATCCGTGGCTAGGTATGGAGTTGGCTCCCACTCCTACATTTCTTTGTGGCATAAAAAAACCGAAGGAATGAGGGCTGCCAGAAGCTAAAAATCCAAATAAGAGGTATGCAAGAAAAGATGAAAATGGTGCAGCTCCAAGTGTAAAACAAGTAACAAAATACATAACGTTTCAGTTTTCCCCTTAATAAAATCAGCTAACAATTACAGATCTCAAGCTGGCAGTATTAGAGGCGTGTGTGCTGCATGACAGAACTAGTCGTCATTCGACATCCTTCAGAACTAACGGCTCTGATACTGCCAGCTTGAGATCGCCCTATCGGCTTGTGTTTTATGTTTTATGCTTTCTGTGCTTGTTAGCTGATGAAGGGGAAACCGGAAACATTCTTCGTTTACCAGAAACATTCTTCGTTTTTGTTACTTGTTTTATACTTGGAGCTGCACCATTTTTTGCATACCTGTTTTGTGGTATAAAGTATAAGTATTATAAAGGTGTTTTGATACTTCAACAAAACAAGAAGCACTTTTGATTATACCTATGAGTTGTGTCAGTGTTATTGACTTACATGAGTTGCCTCTTTGTAGTTGAAGCATTGTGATGAATTATGAAGTGTTTGCTTTGCTTGCCATTCCAATGTCCTGTTTTATTTGTATAAGTTTTTTTTTGGTTATTTTTTTAGGCCATGAATACGACTAGACTACATGAGGAGAATTTCTATTTGAATTGGAATCAAAGTGTTTCATTTTTATTTTTTATTTTTTTTTATACATAAAAAAAGAAACGAACATGAACAGAGATTTGAACTGAAATGCTTTACCTTGTTATTTGTGTAGTGATCCTAATAATAGTTTCATTTTGCTGCTCAATCATTTCACATGATTTTTGTTAATATATATTTTTGTTTGTTTTTTAAGTTTGTGTGAACTTTTACGGATTTCTATTTTTAAAAGTCTGTTTTCCCAAGTGGTTAATTTTTGCTTGTTTCTTATTTCTTTTTTTCTTCCCTTTTGTTGATGTTGTTGTTGTTTGTTTTTGTTTATAAAGATGACAGATGTTTCTAATTTCATGTGTGATTTTTAAAGATAAAGTGGATACTCATGAATTATTCATGTTTGCTGGAAAAAGATAAATCACAAAAATACCAGACAGGGGCAACCAGACACGGTCTAGATGGCTGTTATGTTATTATTATAGTAACTGGTGCTTTGGACCCAACTCTGTCCTTGCTTTGTCTGACAATTAGTTCTGTCCAAAACTATGTTGGTGTTGCAAGTAGTGGGTAAGGCTGTTGCTTTATATATATATATAATATAAACTAGATTGATAAAGATTTAGGTCACCTTAGAATAGAAGCGGCTTGTGTGACATTGCTATTGTTTTAGTGTTTCAGCGACTCTCAATGGTCATGTAGCTTCTGTATTTCCTCACTACTGATGGGTTGATGGTTCTGCAACACTGACCTCTGTTTGGTCAAGTCAATATCTATTTTGGTAGTTGATTTGTGGTCCCCATGGCATCCAGTCAATATCTATTTTGGTAGTTGATTTGTGGTCCCCATGGCA
>JARDUL010184325.1:0-10184 GCA_030265205.1 Dirona pellucida
TAGTAGTAGTAGTAGTAGTAGTAGTAGTAGTAGTAGTAGTAGTAGTAGTAGTAGTAGTAGTAGTAGGCATCTTTCATATCGAGAGATCTGAGGGTCGTCTGTCAGTCCTGCTCTCATGGTTCTGACATTCTAGTTTGCTATTCTGAAGCGCATGACGAGACTGAAGTGACCTCTTCAGGGCGAAGGCCTGGGCAAATGTGTTTGGAGACCTTGTTGAGCTGCCCAAACGTCAGGGTACTGCAATAAGACAGCGCCAAAATGTGCTGATAGTTTACTTACGGTCTGTGTATACGGCCCCAGAACCCACAGTATACAGAGGTGTGTGACACCAATTCAATTAATAATATATCCGCTTCATTACTTAAGATAATATTACTATGACAAGATTGTTAGAATATTTCCCCCAGCAACTTGACCTTGCTCTATTCGGGAAGTACCAAGAAAATGAAAAAAATAAAATAAAATAAATATATATATAAAAAGAAAAGGAAAATAAAAATAAATCATGAGATTCCTTATTCACCATTGGAAAGTTGGGTGTCACGGTACTTTTTACTCACTGTAGACCGATCTCTGGAAATAATGGAAGACCCAAGCAAACGTTTTTCACCTATTGATACCCCATGACTTCAAGGGGCGAACTGTTTGAGGCATAGTAAGAGAAGAGAAAAATGAGGACCTTGGTTCGAATCCTGGTTTCAGATTTTCCAGTAGGAAGTCTAGATGTTACTTATTCGAAAATAACCACAACGGACCTAAATATTTTACGCCCTCATTTGCTATTAATATCGTTGTATTTCCACAATTGATCAATCGATATTTTGATGAAGTTGATTTTTCACATTGGGATATTACCTACCCAAGGAAATAAACTTATCAGGGAGCGGTCGACTACGTCAAGCCCAAGTTGTTCATTCTTAGCTATTTAGTGGACTCCATACGGACCAGGACACTGGACAGGACAGGACAACTTGGCACCAACAGGCTTGGTTTGGGTTCGTCAAACACAGCCCTGTCATTCTAAAATAGTATGCATGTCCCTTCAAATTCGTGAACTCTTGCGAGGATCGGACCTGTGCATGTCTGCCGTTTGTGCTGTGGTGCCGACTGTTGGGGTCTTGTCGAAGACAGCTTTGGCACCGCAACAATTGCAGTGGAGTAGGTTCCCTAAAATTTTCTCATATCGATCCATTCATTCTGCCTTTCTTTATCTCTAAAAAACCACTAATACTTGTCTTCAACAAAAGAGATCGAAAGCTTGTTCATTCACAGAAAAGTGTTATAAGGTGAAGGTGAAGTGTGAGAGAGAAAGAAAACGAGTGAAGGCGTAGGAATACAAGATGTATGATGAATTTGACTTTAATTTTTTTTCTCCGTTAAGTTTTTACTCATAACATTAAGTCCAAAAATATCCAAGTAATTCTTCAGTTTTCCGAGAGGACTGGCAAACAAAACAATCTAATTTTATCGTCAAGGCACACAGATTACAATCTCTGATAGAATGGACAGGAAGTAGCAGTGGAGAAGTGATGCGGTTCTGTATTTTGAAGAATTGATGGCTTCTGCTAGAAATCCTAGATGTTTACTGTTGTGTTCAAGGTGAGATAAACTTGCACGCATTTAAAGTTAATAATGTGAATGGTGTGTTGTTATGATAATTTTCGATGACTAATAATCACATGCTGCTCTAAGCTAGAGCCTCTCTCAAAAGTAATTGAATGAATCATGGAATCCTGCGCAAACAATTTTCAGAAACAGGTCAAGTATCCTGGCATTATTATCAGAAAGTAAGAAGAGGAATAATGCTAGTTTAGGCTTAGGCCTTCAGTTTGATCCAAGTAAGAAGACAGACGTCTGAAAATATTCTGGGTGACCAGTTTAGTCTAATAGTATTCATATTCCTATATCAAGAGCCATATCTTGATTAGGCTAACGTTTGGGAATGGATGGGACAGGATAAATAACATATTGAATTGTGATAATTAGGCTCAGGTTTTGATGATAGTTAATCCATCAGAATCAGCGGTCTACTTCTACTTCTATTTCTTGACTTCTTGATCTTGAGATCCCCTTAGTCTTAGCCTAGACATTCTATAGTCTAGGTAGCTAAGAAGAGTAAGATTTGACTTCAGTCCAGGAGTAGATCAAAGTAACATGGTGGGGAGCTAATTAGCTAACTGCCTGTCACAGAACTGTTCCTAATCCATTGATCAATGATTGCCCCATGTTGCTTGTTTGTAGAGTTGTATAGTAAAGGGATCATTAATTCTACATTCCATTCAAGAGAGTAATGTAAGAGAGAGGTAAACAAATGTTCAAAGGGAGATGTCGCCAACTAGCCTAGAGCTGTTCTTGGTTGCAATTCGTGATTCTGAGTAATCTGAGTCGCTTCTGGCAATTACAGTTTACAGGCCAGAGTTGAAAGAGTCAATTTACTGAGTTGGAATTGGTAAACATTCTTGATTCTCCACTCCTCATCCGCAGCATGCTGTATGACAAATGAGATTGATTCAATTCGGTTCGGAACCAGATAAGGACAGAGTGACTTGAGTGACATTGTCTCATCTGTCCTCGGCCATCATGCAGGCACACATTGATTTCTTTGTCCATGCCTCCCAAAATATCTTACATTTTTAGTTTACTTCTTCTTTATTGTCTGTCTAGTAGAGAGAGAGAGTGTGTGTGTGGGAGAGAGCGAGTGAGCGAGCGAGCGTGTGTCTCGCCCCTTGCTAAATTCGGGCCTGCCTAATGCCTGATTTTGTCTTGGGGTGAGACTCGATACTGACCCTGTAATTACTGCCTACCATTTGGAAACAGCACCAAGTAGTGTCTGTCAGATTGAATTCAGCAGGTCTTGTGACCCGTCACCATTCATTACTGCCTTTCATTTGGAAACGGCTGTATAATAAGCATAAAGGACTAAACAGAACAATGGTTGTTCACTAATGTAATGTAGTTGCCGTGGAAATGGTTGTCATTTTGTATCCAAACAACTGAGGTTTAAAATCTTACTTCTTTGTCATTTTCCATTCGATTGGTTTGAAATTAACCTTGGATGGGAATAAAATAACATTACCTTTCAAAGAGGCAGAAAATTGATATTTGGATCATAAGAAGAGAAATGGTTTCAATTATTTGTCACTACTGATCATTATCGCCCCCTTTGAGAGATGCCAAGTCACTACTGATCATTATCGCCCCCTTTGAGAGATGCCAAGTCACTACTGATCATTATCACCCCCTTTGAGAGATGCCAAGTCACTACTGATCATTATCGCCCCCTTTGACAGATGCCAAGTATTCTATGTCAATGTTATACAAAGAATTGTTCAGGAGAAAATTACCTTTCTGACGATGTAAAATACTTATTCTTTAATGCAACGCCATAGGGAAATGATAAACATGTCATTATACAAAAAATTGTTTGAAAGCGACCATACCGTAGGTAACTTGTAAAAGCCTTTTAAAGTAATTTAAAATGAGTTTTCTCAATACTCTCCTAGCGTAACCCTACTGAAGTGTCTGCGCAGTGACCATTAATGCGCAGCCAATGCATTTATTAACATCACCACACAAGCTTGCTGGAGATCTGCCAGCTGATTTTGTTATGATTTGTAGTCGGCAGGCTGTGTAGTATAAACAAGTTTAAACAAGAGAGGTCTTTCTATTGCTTGCACCAACCATTATGATTTATCCCAATAAAACTTGAAATAAATAAATGTGTTTTTTAATTGTATTGTGATTGAAACAATAGAGTGAAGTATAGATTATATAATGTGTAGAGACATGCACCAACAGTAAACATATTCACCTATCTATTCAATGCTACAAATGTGAGTATGTTATATATTGAAATGCGTAGTGCAGCATTAGCCATGCTGTTTTTACTACTAGGAAACAAAACTACAATGCTACACCCCTGTGTCACGATGAGTCAATTGAAGAAAATCGCGTAAAGAGCCTTTCCTAAAGATTCAACATCGAGCTTAGCACGAAGACAATTCAAACATTCGTTCAAAGACAGACAGATTTCACATTGGCTGCACTGCTTACCCTTATGAAGGTAGATAACGTGAGGGGTATTACGAAGTCAAGCAAGTGAAGATCCGAACTCTGAACTGGAATTCATTCTTCAAAGACATTTGGCGAAGCAGTTTCAATGGTAAAAATAGTGATATAGCAGTGAAGCAGTCGGCTGAAAACGGTAGCAATAGCAACAATGCATATTGTCTCAAGTCAAAGTAATCAGTAACGTCCAATCTTTGTTCTCATCCTTGATCAGACGCCATACCCAAGCCACGCTATAGGAAGTCCCACCCCTTTCTAAACCTGTGAGCCGTGTTTGTTTTGGAGCCTTAACTGACCGCTTCAAACAATAATAAATGTCATAATAATACTACTACGTTCCACTCAATTTGCCAGTCTAAGCTGTGCTCGCTGTCTCAAAATCAAATAGACTCCACCATAAATGCCATAGTTTCCGCAGGACACGCGTTTATCATCATGCATAGAGTAAGGGCTTACTACTTGTTTATTGGTCATGCTTATGCAAAACAGGGCTTACAACATAGAGACAATGCTCAAGAACAACCTATTTTGATGCAGGGGTGAATAACCTATTGTATTGTTAAAAACCTCATGCATTGTCTCCCTATTCCACTCTTATGTTTACAACCTGCCACACCTTCTTGTTAATGGAAATGTCCACTACCTGGTCAATGCTATTTCGTCATTGTTCACTTGAATTTGATAGGTAAAACTGAGACCCCGGCAGCGGCCAGCAACCAGCAGTTATGTAAATTGGTAATTTCATTGGCTTTCAACACCGTAACGAGATATTTAGCAAAGCAACAGCGATTCTTTTATCTCTGTCTCCTCCTTGACCTCATATTTTGTTCTGGCATTTAGTGATTCACATATGTTGCAACTATCAAACGTCAGAAGATGGATTTTGTGCTGTACCGCTATTTCTGACTTCACACCAATTGGAGGGCTGCTCTGGTACAAGACTTAAATCTGATACAGGAGTGGTTGGAGTTTAAGATTATGTAAAATACCTGATAACTGTTGAGTTTACTCAAATTTGCTATATTGAGGTGTTGCCGCTGTCCTTTTTTTTACTCCTTTAGAACTGTTTCCAAAGCAATACCACCTTTAAAGTTTGTTTTGTATTTTTGTAAATTTCGATTAGCACATTTATTTACTCCAAAAGGAATCTTAAATGACCCCAAGACTCAATTTCTATCCGACTCTGAGCAATATTATTTACACTTTTAAAATGAAATCATTTTTACTTTTAATATCCTCAGATGTGTAAAACTGAACTGGCAAATGATTGTTTGCTCTACTTCCCTTCTTCCTTAACCTGTTGAAACGAGCGTCAACACAAGGAGCAACAATGGGATTCTGCGGGTCGAAAACCAACGCTATGAGCGTTGAAGATGGAGTCATACAGAATGAATGTTTTGTGGATGTTCTGAACATTATCCCTCACGCAGTTCTCCAGCTTGTTTGTGTCTTTATTCTGACTGTGTGGAACCACTCTGTCATTGGCAAGCTTAACGTTAAAACGTGGGTGCATTATCAAGCCCATGACTTGCGATGGATTTGTACAATTGCTCTTCTCATTACCACCGCACTGGAAATCGTGGAGGGGATCATCAGTGACAGCAACGACAGCGACGACTCGACAAATTACCATGCCTTTGTGCCACCCTCCATGGCGTTCGTCGGTACCACACTTAGTATTATATTTTACCACAATGTTGAAATGTGGAATTCACCAAAATTTTTATTGGTTCTTTTATTTTATTGGCCTTTGGCTGTCATCTTAAAGTGCCTGAAAGCCTTGTCAATGTATAGGAATGATTTGATATGGAATCATCTGAAAGTCTGGCTTGTCATCATGGACATCTCTCTCTACATACTGCTGTTGCTGGTTGAGCTTAATGTTTTACGATGCCAAGTAAGTATTTTCTTCTGTTCACATTTGATTTGCATCATGAAGGTGTGTATGTTTGTATCGGTGGGGGGGACGGGGGACGACGACGATGACTTGCGTTCCTGTCGGATTGAATTCCACACTATGTCTAATCAGCTTTATTGGTGATGAGGAATGATATGTGGTTCAGTTTTGGACCGATTTTGACCAGCTACCATTTTAATAGAGGACCGAGTCAGATTCCTAAATCCGAGCACAAATTGATATGGTCCCCCCCTGTCCACCCAGCAGCAAAATTTGTAACTAAGTCTATTCAGATCTGGCGAAAGTGAAGTCGGTGCGGAAAGCAATTTTGCAAACTGCTTCATTATGCTGTATGCCTAGTATTATTTAAGTCTCTACGCATGGATACCCTCCAACGCTCAGTATTGAGTATGGGAACTTTACTTTTACCAATCTAATGTTTCCTTGGTGTCTACCCATCATGATCAGCTATACAGCTATAGAAGCTGGGAGTCTTTGTCAAAGTAAAACTGATCTTCTTCACTTTTAGACGTAATATTAGAAGATTGTTAATCAAAAGTTGAATATTGAAGAACGCCAGTGTTGGTTTGATGTACTATTACATTGAAATCTTATATGACCGTGGATGAAAATTGCATGCATTGTTCCGCTTGAAAAAAAAGGAAAGAAAGAAAGAGTAGGTCTTTATTTCTGCCTTATTTGAATAAAATGTTTTTATGTATTATTTTTGACTCTAATTATTATTCCTCTCCAGAGATATTCATTTTTCAAGAAAAGCCGAAGAAAGCGTCCTCCTGCTGATCTACAAAGCACTCGTTTTTTGCAGCCCTATGTCAATTTTCTGTCTAGAACTGTTTATTGGTGGGTGAATGATTTACTCATCAAAGGTTTTAAACGTCCCCTCCATTTGAAAGATCTTGGGAAATTGCCTCAGGTAAAGCACTTGTCTCCTCACTGCCGTATACGTTGAGTTTATTTTTAAAATATTGAAAAAAAATAATTTTTTTATTCATCCCAGGGGGAAAGTTGTCTTTAAGGTCTATTCTGAGGGTAGACCGGAATAATCCAGACGTCAGCCGCAGAGCAGCGCCGCAATGTGTGATCGAGGTCTTGAGAAAAAAAATAGTACTTCCACCGGGATTTGAACCTGTGACCTCTCGAATCAAAGGCGAGTGATTTATTTAGCCACTGCACCACCGGCTCCCCAACTATTACTGAGCAGTATGGAGGTGTGATGGCTGAGATGTTAAGACATTCCACTGACCATGCTGATGGTTGGGGTTTGAGTCAAGACTTTCGGCTTTGGCTTTTTTTTTCTTGGGCTAGAAAGTTAAGTCCTATTGCCTACATTGTTGCACTGGACTTCACTGCAGCTGATGCTTGAGTTATTTATGTGTGGCATATTAAGTGTTAAGTGTTCCGTTGCTTTCCCTGGGCAAATGTGCTTCTGTAAAGCGTTTAGACTGGTGAGAATCGTAAATAAGTGCTGCATAAATGAACATTTATCATTATTATTATTATTATCATTATGATTATTATTATTATTATTATTATTATTATTAATTAGACTTTACCTTTGCTTCCATGGGAAGTTGATGACTTTAAAATGACAAGTCCTCATTTGGGGAGGAAATAATGTTAGCCTGTACCTGATTAGGGATACAGACTTTAAACAGACCCATCTTTACTTTGCTTTAAGACATATTATTATGTTAATGACTTAGCATTTAAAGAAGAAGAAGAGGAAGAAGAAGAAGAAAAAGAAGAAGAAGAATGTTCGATGAAAGGTTAGACAGATAGATGAAATGATTATTTCTGATTAAGACTTCATTTATAGTACATTTATAACTTTCTTAAAACTTATGGTTTTGGCTTTTGTTAATCTATTATTTATTTTCTATTATTATAATCTGATTAAAATTAATTTTCTCATTGTTGTTTGTTGCAGAGTGAAAAATCATCAAAACTGTACAAGAAAGTGCAGATAATATTTGAGGAAGAAAAGGTTTGTGTGTGTTAAATGATTATTTAAAGACGAAAGCCATAAGACTACTTTTTACTTTTTACATCTTCTGATCCATATCTTCTGATCCATATCTTCTGATCCATATCTTCTGATCCATATCTTCTGATCCACATCTTCTGATCCATTCCATAGTGATAATCATCTTCTTCTGATAATCATTTTTCGTGGATCCATGAAAATCCACGAAATTTGTGCCAGTGCCGGGAAGGGGAAATATCTACTTACCATCGTATTCTTAACTGAATTTCCTTAGTGCTATAGAAAAAAGAAGGTGCTTTGTTTGTTATCTGCTCTCTTTAGAGCTGTAATTAGACAATTAGGGATTGTTGTTAATGTCGTGAAAATGTTTGTTTGTTATCTGTTCCCTATGGAACTGGAGGGACCAGCTCTGTGTCTGGCCGAGGACAGTGGGCAAGGCAAAAGGCATCGATGCGCAGACTCATGTAAAACATATCCAGGTTAAGTGCAATCTGTGCCCCACTAGTTCTCATGGCCTGATACAAAGCTGGAAAATCTATGGATCAAGATTTTTAAGGCAAGCATGGAATCAGCCCACTGTGCCAATAAACCTTGTTTTGGTACAAGAAGCAATACACTGTTTCAATATTACTCATGCCTGGACCAGGCAACATGATATTGTGGCCTCAGGTGTTCACCCAACAGCTATAGAAGCTGTGGAAATCTTACCAAAGAGGAAAAAAAAAAATGGCATAGCTCTAAGGGTAAGGGTAAAACAAGTGTCAAAGCAAAGAACGTTTCAGGTTTTCCCTTCATCAGCTAACAAGTGCAGGAAACAAAACAAAACACAAGTCGGTGATCTCAAGCTGGCAGTATCAGAGCTGTGCGTACTGTTTGGTTTACCTTAATGTTGTTATGGATGAATAAAAGCTTTATCTCATTTTATCTCATTTTATCTCATCTTATCTCATCTTATCTCATCTTATCTCATCCTCTTCTCGTTGTTATTCCTCTAGTTTAAAGCCACGCAGAAGAACACTGTCCCTTCACTGTCCAAGATCTTCCTGAAAGCGTCTTGGCCAATGATGGTTACTGCAGGGTTCCTGAAACTGGTGGGAGATCTGCTTTCTTTTGTCGGGCCTCTTCTCATCGAGGAGATTGTTAACTATGCCTATGATTCCCACAATCCCGTCAACAACTCTACCTCCAGCTCCAGTACAGGGACGAGCAGCAATGTTACCCAAATTAAGGTGAGTGGCCTGATGAATGGGAATCTTGGGCTAAGATAGGTCAAAACCGTTGGATAGGTTTTCCATTTCCCAGAGGTCGTTCTATTGTGAGTAAAAATGACTGTGACAAGCAACTTTCCAATGGTGAATAAGGAATCTCATGATTTGTTTTCGGTACTTCCCGAAAAGCAAGGTCACGTTGATGGGGAAAACCTTATAACGATCTTGTCCTACTCAATAGTTGACTTTGATTTTGGCTATGTATGATATTGCACATTTTTTTTTTGTAAATGCTTACAGCTGAGATTGCTGCTTAGTTTTTATTAAAAATGTTTGCTATATTTACTCATTGATTGTTTATACGAGTGTTTCTTTTTAATATAATTGAAAAGCGTATGCATACTTTTATGTGGATATTGGCGCTATGAAAATTACCTATGATTATTATTATTATTATTATTATTATTAATATTATTATTATTATTATTATTATTATTATTATTATTCTTTTTAATGTAACTATTATCATTATTATTATTATTATCATTATTAGTACTATTATTATTATTATTGTTATTATTATTATTATTATTATTATTATTCTTTTTAATGTTATTATCATTATTATTATTATTATTATTATTATTATTATTATTATTACTATTACTATTACTATTATTATTATTTCCCACAATCCAATTTTTCTTACCTGTGTTTTCTATATCGTCTTTATCCAGACACACGTGTATATCGAAGTGGACGAGTTCTTTAGCAATGGCTACATTTTAACAGTGGTCTTACTCATCTGCACACTTCTACACTACAGCTTTCTACAGAACCATTTTTTTCTTATAACCAGGGAAGGAGTCCGAATGCGCACAGCTGTACAGGTGAGTTCTTCTTCTTTTTCTTCTTCTTCTTCTTCTTTCTCTTCTTCTTCTTCTTCTTCTTCTTCTTCTTCTTCTTCTTCTTCTTCTTCTTCTTCTTCTTCTTCTTTTTCTTCTTT
>JARDUL010184436.1:0-10184 GCA_030265205.1 Dirona pellucida
AATTTGTACTCGATGTTTTGAATTGTATTCTATTTTTAATCTTATTACGTCTGCTTTGTTACATATTGTATCGTATACTTGTTTTACATTGTGAAGCGCCGCTGAGCACTCCAGGGTGAAAGTTGAGCGCTATACAAATTCGTTATTTACATTATTTACATTTACTTTACTCACCAGTATCATCATCGTCTGAGTGCTCATTTCGAGTCAAAGGCCGAAAAGTCCGGGGTGAGGGTGTAGGACGTACCCGCCACCTCATCCTGCAGGCCTTCCATCTGTCGTCTCAGCGCCTGGAGATGATGCTGTATATCCATCATTTGCTCCCTGGCGTTCTGGAATGTGCTGGAAACATCCCCAGCAGCTGCAGATTCCAGTTGCTGGTATGACCTCTCAAAAGTTGCTCGGCCAGCCCAGAATTCCTCATCGCTGTTAATGGCCGCCATGTTGCTGTTACCTCTGTTGCCCCTAGCTACCAATAATTGATGTGCGGTGCTGGCTCCGGGTGCGGAGTTTGACCGGGTGAAGGTGGCGTCACGTTGGGTCACGGGATTGTTATTGGTTGCTGTTGCATCGAAAGTTAAACTTTGTTTCGCCGTGGCGTCGTCGTTGTTGATTTCTCTGATTCCAGAGTTTGTGAAAATGTTAGCACGACCCAACTCACTAAAATCCTCTTCTGTGCTGTGTCTTAGAAATGATAGAGGTGGGGATAGTCGGGAACCACGTTCCGCTGACGGCGTTGTTGTCGCTGAAGATGCTCCTCCTACAGTCACTGACGACATCCCACTACCACCAGCGTTGGCTTCTTGGGAAAGATTAACCGGTTGTTGAAAAGCGTTGGATTTTGAGTTGTAAAACGTACAACTTACCACCACGTTATCCAGGTCCACCGGACCACCTATGGCGGTATCCAACTCGTCTTCAGCGGTAGTGTAAGGATCGTTGCCGTCATCGTCGTCTTCTTCATCGTCAGCGTACAGATTACTGTCCGTGCTGACGTCGTCCCTGTACTCCGAGTAGAGGTCTAAATCAGACTCGGTCCTGTTCGTGTTGGACAGGCGTGAATGTCTCCCGTTGTTGTTTTCTTTGAACTGGTCCTTCATGGACCTGATGTTTTCTGCAGTCAGGGGCATAAATTTGGTCCTCATCTCGGGGCGGGTATGCGTGGAATGGTGCGCATCGTCGGCCGCAGGTGTGCGTTCTTGGAGGTCTTCCAAAATCTGCTGAACCGACATCAATTCATCGAACGTGTCTTCGAGTCCAGGTATTTTCATAGCGGCGGCCTGGGTTTTACTCCCCGACATCTGAGCTTCTTTCGTCACAGAAACGTCTTTGTTTATCGTCGATGGACCGTATCCAAAATCGCTCACTTCCTCTTCGTTGTTTTTCTTATGAAATTCAGACGATTTTGATTCGTAATTTTTGTCATCATAACGATGCTGGAGAGGAACGGCAGATTCCGTCATCGTAGAAGAGACTTTTCTACAAACCATTTTTTCCTCCACCGCTGGTTCCGGTCGAGTGACGACCTCCCCTCTGTTTATCAGGAATGGCATTATAGGCTTGGCGTATTTCGGAGACGAAAGAATTCCAGACCCCATAGCTTTTGTTTGATAATGGTGAAGCTTCGCCACCTCCTCATCCTCCTCAAAGTCGTCCAGAGAAAGTCTGGACCCTCCTTGCCTCTCCGAGCCAACCTCACTGCTGCAGGTGCTGAGTAAATCAGTTTTGTTCCGTCGGCGTTTCTTCAGCCATCGTTCTCGACGTTCGCGTCTTCGAATCGACGCCATTTTGGCAGAGATCTGCCCGGGCGGTTTCTTGTATCGATTCCACAGAGGTCTGTCGTCGTAATATTCGGGGATTCCCCCACCCCTTGCTACGTCATCGTCGCTATGGTAACTTCGCGTCTGAGCGCTGCGAGACAAATTATGCGCCTCCTTTTGGTAGCCGGAAACGTCTTCTTCCTTTTGACGTCCGTCCCGTTCTGGGAACACGAAGTAATCCGGGGTCGTTTTTAATTTTGGCGCCCCCTCTATTCCTTCATAGCCTCGCATCGAGGCGGAGGGGGGCTGGGGAGGGGCAAATAGTCCAAATGACGAGGACGATGACGACGATGATGACGTGGATAAAGACGATGACGTAGAAAACATAGCTTGTTTAAGTCTGGCCGATGAGATCGGATCGTGTGTGGATGTACTCAGGAGGTAATCAGACAGGAGTGGATCAACATCGTTCGTTGTCTCCGCGTCTTCAAAACACATACGCGATTCTTTTTTATCTACATCCTCCTCCTCCTTCTCGTCGTCCTCCTCCTCCTCGTTCTTTGGAACAAATATGTTAGATGGTATTTCTAATAGAGGGTCATCTGTAGCCTCATCTGCAAACACATCGTCTTCGTCATCGTTAACATCATTCCCAGAATGGCTGCCAAGTAGATCAGACAGTCGGTTGATAACTCTGTCAGTAAATTCTTTC
Organism: Dirona pellucida; assembly: GCA_030265205.1. Lineage (NCBI taxonomy): Eukaryota > Metazoa > Mollusca > Gastropoda > Nudibranchia > Dironidae > Dirona > Dirona pellucida. The sequence continues at coordinate 2,473 of JARDUL010184436.1, forward strand.
ATTTCACCTTGTCTCGTCAACGCTAGATTAACCTCCCTTCTATTTCCACGCCTGTCCATCCTCTCACCGTCATCGTCATAAACATTATCGTAATCTTCTTCATCATCATCATCATCATCTTCGTCTTCATCTTCCTCCGCAAAATCGGCAATGAGCTTGTCCAATGCGTTAGGGCTTGGTGGCGGAGGCTGTTGTTTCTTGTCTTGTGGTGTCAGATCTTTCTTTTCACTCAAACCCCTCGATGATTCCGACTTTTTAACTGACTGAATAAATCTATCAATGTCGGATTCTTCATTTCCTTCACTAGATCTGTTTGATTCTTCTTTTTCTTTAACGTTAGACGTCGTGATATTTTCCTTTCGATTTTTATCCATCTCACATGTTTCTTTATTTTTCAGGACGTGACAGGAGAAAGAGGGGTTGTTTGATTCCCGAACTAATGAACCTTCCTCCAAAGAAGTACATGGTTGTTGCCAAGATGGCGTCGATACCATGGCAACATCAGGCAAAACAGTCCGTGAATCTTTATCAGGAGTTGTCGAACTGCGCAGGACTGTAGACCGCTGAAGATCCGCTTCCTGTATTTGTTGTTGTTGTTGTTGTTGTTGTTGTTGTTGTTGTTGTTGTTGTGGCTGCTGCCCTTGTTTACAAACATTAATCATATCTGAGATAACTTTTGAGATTGGTTGTTTTAAAATCACAACTGGTCGCTCTTCTTCGAGATGACGAGAACTAACAAAATCTCTTTCTTCTATCTCTGTATCACGATGTTGTTGTTGTTGTTGTTGTTGTTGTTGATGATGATGATGGTGATGATGATGGTATTGTTCTTGGTCCTGTTCTTGTTGCTGTTGATGATAATGGTGATGATGATGATGATCTTGATGAAGAGGATACTGTTGTTGTTGTTGTTGTTGCTGTTGTTGTTGTTGTCGATGACGATCACGTGTTCTTTGCTGTGAATCTAGCTGCGAACTTTGATGCTGTTTTTCACTATGAGAAAAGATAGTCCGAGAGCTAATAACACCACTACTCTTACCATTGGTAAACGTCCTTTTATCGCCATAATAAATATCACCACCGCTGAAGTAGTTATCACTGCTTGGAATCACATTAGAACGATAATCCTCGTCGCCATTGTCGTCATCACCATTATCACCACCACTGAAAACTATCGGGGTCAACGCCTGAGGCCTGTCGCTATCCTGTTTCTCGAATGACTGACAAACATCATCACAAACCCTAACTGAACCGCCTTCGTCCACTATTCCCGATCCTAAATCGTCGCTCTTATCACCACAAACAATAACTAACCGTTCAGCCTTACGATTTACAAATTGATCATCGCTACCTGCTCTTGGAATTGCAGTACTGTAGTCCCTCATCGCTGACACAGGTAGCTGTTCGTCATTTCTTACACATTTCGTGGCACCCTCCTTACCCCTCCCACTCAATTCACTACCTTCAGGATTTGTGCAATGCCTGTCTACCTGTGCAGGTGTGTTGTTATTATGACTGTTATTCCCATCTCCTGGCCGGTTTCCTCTACCTTTCTCCAGCTTCTCTTTTTCCACCTCTTTCTCTTCTTGGCATACCTGGTTTTTGGCATTCCTCGTATCTTTGACAGATGTCTGCGCATGCGCGAGACGTGCTGAGCGATTTGTGCCACTACTTCCCCTAGACAGAGTAGGGGAGGTAAGTTTCGTTGTGGGACTTGTATCAGTAGGCGAGACGGTGGGGCTAACGTACACCCGACAGGGCAGAGCAACGGCTGAGCCAAATATAACATGATCCGCGGAATGTTTTCGTGCAAGATTTGGCGAAATTCCCAAATTTGCATTATTCCAATTTATCCTCTCTCCTTTACTGTCACCTCTGTTCTGATTTGTGTCTGTTTTGGAATGGTGCGACGCGGTATGAGGTTTGTTTTGGTTCCCTTCATCGTTGATGGTAGAGATGGAGGAGGAGGAGAGGGCGGTGTCGACGCGATCTGCACGAGAATGGACCGCACTCTCTTCTGACAAAGATTTATTTATAGACCTCACGCGAGATCTCACTGACACGGACGTTGCCGTTTGGGACAAAAGTTTATCTGCCGAGGGTTTGGCGTGGGTTTTAATCTGACTGCATTCTTTACTCTGTTTATCTTTCCCCAACGGCTGCTGGTGAGACATGGTACTACCCGCAGCGTCCAAGAGACTATCTAACGATCCAGATCTTCTCTTTATTTTGGTCTGGTTTTTCAAATCACCCCCCTGGGCCCTTTCTTTAACGCTCGCCGCTGCATTTCGATTCGTTTCAGTTCCGTGTTTTAACCTGGTTTCTTGTTTTTCACTTTTCTCTTTCAAGTGTCTCTTAAGTTTTGGTGAAACCGACCCGAAAACAGCAGAATCCGTTGACACGAACACTTTTTCATTCCGTTTTTGGTCTTCCTGTTCGTGTTTGGTTCCTTTATTTGTATTTAGTTCTTCCCTTTCTGGTTCTTCAATCCGATGCTGACGAACTAATGAACGAGCGTGTGATGAAAGTTTCGTTCCCGCGTTTGTTTTGTCTGACGCTTCTTTTGCACAATCGGCGTCTTTCGATGATTTTCCCCCACCTTTTGCTGCCACTGCCGCCGCCGCCGAGCTGGCCAAGATCTTTCTTATTAAAAGCGGCGTTTTTGGTTTGCCTTGTGATTGGTGTTGGGGATGTGAATCTCCATTTTCATTCTTACATTTATTATTCTCACGTCGCCGGCTCCCGTTTCTAAAATTGTCGGGTCTTTCGCTACATTCCGTCATCCTTTCCATCTCGCTGGGAGAGTTATAGATAGCCGCTGTTTTGGCCCGTTGGATTTTGGGAGAGATACTCGCATGACGAGTTCGAATCCCAAACCTTCGGACGATGACGGGAGATTTTGCCCGAGTGGACGAGTCTTCAAACGTCTCATTGTAATAACACGTTGCACCTCGTCCGCCAAGTGCGTCGAGTCTTGTGCTCAATTTTTGCAAATCATGTGATGATGTGACGTCATCCGACGAAAAGTCAACGTCACGCGTGACGTAAAGCTTCTTCTTCAAAGATGGCGTTGTGGGTAATGATTTGGACCCCCGTGTGACGTCATCCGGTGGGGTCTTACGTAACAAAAACGGTTCTGCGTCCGGGAATTTTTCTCTGATGGTTCTCTCTATGTTTCTCTCCAATTCCTCCAACCTCATGATACAAAAAGCAGCTGATTTTGCCACCGGGGGGCTGCTGTTTCTAAACTCAGAGTCCCCAGTCCCTTTAGAACTATTCTCGAATGAGCTTGTGCTACTTTTAGTCGTTTTGTTTACGCCTGTAACGACGCGTTGGGTCGTAGGGCCCTCCGCTTGACAATAATCATTCTTACTTTCATTATTATCGTCATCGTCCATTTTAAAGTCTTGTAAGGTAGAATCGCTAGATCTGTCTTTCTTTTTATCTTTCTTTGCTTGGCTCTCTTTCCCTTTCTTGGTTTTCTCCGTTTTCCGAGAAGTTCCAAATATTGATAGTTTACTCTCTCTACTTGAAGACTTCCTCTTATTCGATCTTTCCCATGTTTTCCAAATCGGCGACTTCTTACTCGCTTTACACTCTTGCCCGTCGTCTTCATTATTCTTATCCTTATCTATACTGTGACCGAAAGACGGGTTCTCTACGCCTTCTAACGCATTTTTCTTTTTATTCTTCTTACTAGGACGGAAAAAATCGGATAGAAGAGCGGCTGCTTTCCGTTGAGGAATTGGAGTTGTGGGACTTGACGAGGACTCGTCGGATGAAATTATTCTAAATGGTGTTGATGTCATTTTCGGTGAAAAGGCTCGCCGCTGTGGATGCGGTGAGGTCGGTTTTGGCAAATTTCGATAATCAATGGGTTGTTGAAAATAATGTTGCTGCTGCTGCTGCTGCTGTTGTTGTTGTTGTTCTTGATGATGGTGATGTTGATGAGTATGTTGATTGTTTCGTTGAACCACTGTCGGGTTATACGTAGTGTATACTTTAGCATTGGGGTCGAAGGGGGAGTATGGTATAGGTACAATGTCCATGGAATCTCTGTCCGGCTCGTGAACCCGGCTAAGGGGGAGGCCCGTATGGGGAGACACGGACCTGTTCACGCGACCGAAGACGGGCGTGTTTAAGAGAGGGGTACAGTAACCACCGGTACTCTTCTGAGAGGATGACGTACTGACAGACATGGCGTCCTCGTTTCTGTACCTGGACGATGTCGGCGTGTGGTGACTTTTGACGCTGTTACTTCTTCTGGACTTTATACTACCGCTGCTGTTGTTGTGACAGCGGTAGCCGATGATGTTACTTCCACCACCACCACCACCACCACTACTACTCCCACCACCAGCGACGCTACCGCTACAGCTGCCGCCTCCCCCGCCCCCGCTGCTGCTGATAGTGGTGTCTGTGTAGTATGTCACGGGTCTGGCTATCTCTGGAGGGATGCAGGCCTCCAGGGAAAACCCGTCTCGAAAATCACGTGATGACAGAACTTGAGGATGCCGGGGAGACGCCCCGGAAGACGCCGGCCATATCCCAGAATTCTCTCGCTCTGACCTCGTACAGGAGTCGAGGTAAGGACTCGTCGAAATGTTTTCTGCTGAGTGGAAAACCCCGGACTCCGAATCGGCTGCCGTGAAATGGCCGGATTCCAAGTCGGTGTCGAATTCGGAGCCGGAATTTTGAAACCCACCGCGATCAGTTTTCTTATTGTTGCTTTTCTTTGACGATTTCTTTCTCGCCTTTTGCTCCTTTTTCTGTAGTTTCTTTTCTTCCTGTTCTCGTTTCTTGTCTTCCTTGGTTCTGGTGCTTTTACTCTGACTTCCCAGTTTGTTCCCCATATTCTCTGGTTGCTATGGACGCTTATTATTATTAATAATAATGATAATAATAATAACAAACCGAGAGGGGAGACAATCTTGATTACTTCGTGTAAGATTTTATCTCAGGGGGTCAAAGCACCAGCTGATTCTGAGACAAAGAATGTGTCCGATTCTTGTTTAACCAAACGTGATGCTTGGCTCGCCTCATAGTTGTTGTCTTGACTAGAATAGAAGCCATCATGACTTGGTATAACCATACACACGGAGTTGGTTGTGTTTTGTGATTACCGTCATGAATAGTATCAGTTCGATATATCGTTTTTAACCAGCTGTAGTTTTTCGATTACCGTCATGAATAGTATCAGTTCGATATATCGTTTAAAAAAAATAATCAGCTGTAATTCTTATTCATCGATGTTTTCGTGGTATTGAATTATATAATATGATATATCGAAACAACTGTTAGGTTTTCTTTTACTTGTTATTGTTATTGGCTTCTGGTTGCAGTAAAATCGAAAATAATCGTGTCGTAGGTATATATTATAATATATAATATTATGCAATATTATATTATTATCATAATATATACTGTTACTTCTACACTTATCATTTGTAAAGCGTAGCTTTCATTGGTGTGTCAATTCGTTGAAAATAATATTTCTTTCTAAGATTGAGGCGTGGAAGACATAAAGTTATACATACAGTTTTATATATATTATATGTATATATATATATATATATATATATATCTGTTGAAAGAGCGAAAATACTTCAAAGAAGACAAAGGCGTAAATGATACTGGTTATAGACTTGAGTCACACGTTGATGAGATATGAGTAGATGAGGTTGGCGCTAGTGTGCAGGCGAGTGGTTACTGCTCAGCTGCTACACTATCGTTGGTTTGATCAATCAAAATGTTGAGGATTATGTGGTGATGTCACGAAAAGCTGTGATCCTGACGTCGTCGCCTTTTTTTGATGACGTAGTGCGTGAAGTGTGATGACGTCAGGATTATAGCTTGATTATGTGTTTGTGAAAGGAGTTTCCAGGGCCAAATTCTGCTTCTGTGGAATAATAAAGGGAATTGGTGAATAATTTGATTTGTAAGTCAGGATGATTTAAAAAAAAAATGAATTGGAACTGATGCGAAAAGAAAAAAAAATGATGGTGGTGGTGGTGGTGGTTGTGATAGCGATGGTTGTGGTGGTGGTGATGGTGGTGGTGGTGATGGTGGTGGTGGTGATGGTGGTGGTGGTGATGGTGGTGGTGATGATGATGGTGATGATGATGATGATGATGATGATGATGATGATGATGACGACGACGACGACTGCGAAGACGACGACGAAGACTGGGAAGAGGAAGACGACGACGACGATGATGATGATGATGATGATGATGATAATGATGATGATGATGATGATGACGATGACGACGGCGATGACGAATTAGCTCAAGAATGCAAAACAGAACCAATAATGACACGTATATATAACACAATCACCATGACAACGACATACAAACAAACCGGGGTTATATGAACCATCACCTGTCGCTTAGGAGAGGTAAATACAGGGTGTTTCGATACCTTAGACCCCCCCCCCATGGCCAGCCATACTCAGATAAGTCAGGGCAAAACAAATGACATAGGCTTCAACAATAATCATTTGTAATCTCAAATCCAAAATTTCATACATTTATTTATATTTTTAGTATGTCTACCATCCGCTTTTCTTAAAGTACCCAGTAAAAACAAACCCACTTTGTGTATCTTAAGCAGAGCTTGCGTCGCAATGGTATTCGTGTGCGGGACTTCGTCATGGATTGCTTTGGAAACGATGAATGGTCTGGATCATCACCCGATGTTAATGCTTGTGAATATTTAGGCTTAATCATGAACAGATATAGCCAAAATACCTCATGCACTTCAAAGTTTGTCCTAACACGGCTCTTCGAAGCATTTCGGGTGATTTGAAATTTGATACTGATTTCTTCATTTCGCCTTACCTCGCGCGTTTGGATGCTGTTGGAAAAGTGGGTGGTAGAAATACTAAATATTGAAATAAATGAATAAAATTTTAGATTTGAGATTAGGAATAGTTTCTGTTGAAACACATGCCATTTAATTTGATTGATTACATCTATTCTGAGTTTGGCTGGCCGGGGGGTGTCTAAGGTATCGAAACACCCGGTATAGACTCGGGTGAGCCGGTGTCCAAGTGGTTAAGTCATTCGCCTTTAGTTCAAGAGGTCGCGGGTTCGAATCCCGGTGGAAGCACTGGCCTTTTTATCTCACTTTGCGGCGCTGCACTGCGGCTCACGCCTGAGTTATTCCGGTCTTCCCTTGGAATAGACGCTAAAGACAAATTTCCCCCATGGATGAATAAAGGGAATACATTTACATTATCCCACTATCATTCTGTCTACCAGTACTAGACTTTCAGTGGCCGCGCTACCTCTTCATTTATTTTTGGAAATAAGGCGAGGAATCATCACTGAGAGAGTCATAGACCAAACTTAAGAAGGGTATCGATGTTGAACACGATTTCATTTAAGTATGGGTGTATAGTGAAAACAGACTTATATAATTGACATTCAACAATAAGCAACAAACGTTTCGGGCTTCCCCTTTATCAATGTACATCTAACGTACGATAAGAAGAATGTAAAAATGAAATGAGATGAAGGGAGAAGCATTGAATTATCAGTACAGTACTTTCCGAATAGCAATGTCTGGTGAGGGCGATATTAATAACGTGTTCTGTTGATTTGTTTGTTTGTTTGTTTGTTTGTTATCTGATCCCTTTAGAACCGTAATTAAACAGTGTAGGGACCAGCTCTGTGTCTGGCCGAGAACAGTGTACAAGGCAGAAGGCA
>JARDUL010184657.1:0-10179 GCA_030265205.1 Dirona pellucida
CTTGACATATGGCTGGTCCCTACACTGCTTATTGCGGTATAAAGGGGATTCGATAAACAAACAAACATATATATATAGGAATGATCAAATTCATTTTGGATCCATCTCACAAAAAACTCCCCAAAATTTAAGCTATATTCAAGACCACTATGCATACAAATAAACTCACGCACACACCTAATGAAAAAAACCCAACCCCATAACAAACAACCTCCACACAAACAACAAAAAAAGCCTCTTACTGCACATGACACACACATCCATCATAGATATGAATAACTTGGTGACCCTTTCTGCAAGATCTGCTGTCCACAATGCTAAAAACATTTTTAATGTGTTATCAAATGATGATGACGGTGAAGATGATTAAATGGATATATATCAGTTCATACCAGCTGGTTTTTTGCCACCATGGAACTCTTCAATACACAAATGACAGCTCCAGTTCCCTGCAAAATACAAAAAGAAACACTCACATATGAAAAAAACCCAAAGAAAAAACAACTCAAGTTTAATATGGGAACAAAAAAAATAAACAAAAAATCTTAAATTCAATACCACAATCTTTAGGATTCTTCAAAATTGTACAAGTCTCTATCTTCACATAAGGCATCATTAAAACCTTGAATAGAATTAAGGCCTTCAACCAACCAAACTAACCACATGCCATAGAAATCAGCTACAAAACAAATCAACCCAGTCCCAAAACACTAAATACATAGAGAATTGAAAGCACTCATCATAAGCTTATTACAAACCTTCTGGGGGCTCCGAGAGTGGAGGGTTGAGACAATACATGTGGTACCCTCTGTCACAATCGTCACAAAACAAAAGCTGGTCCTACAAACAGAAGACAACATAGTTTTATTCAAGTTTGATCAGTCATCCCAATTCCACTAAGGACCCTTTTTAGTTACAATCATTTTCATATATCAAACACCCACTTCATCCGCCAACAATATTTTGTTTTAGACCTTTGAAGCGCGTAATTGGCCTACAATTATAGACAGAGGCAAACATGAATTCTGACTATTACAACCTACACTCTTTACACCCTACCATGCCTGATAGCACCCGTAAAAATCATATATCCCTACACCCTAACACGGCCAATTGACCGTAGTAGCAACAGGTAAAGCAAATCAAACAAAGTTCCGATGTGCGCGAGGTGACATAGTAAAACACGGTAAAATCTTGTTCCAGAGATCTTGAGCATTACTTTCGTTTTTAACCGCATCGAAATTGAAACTAGACTTGTTTACATTTTCTAGCAAGTATGGCGTTCCAATTCCTGGAGTCTTACAGTCATTCATGGGTTTCAAATTACGTCGAATGAGGCTAGTTTAGATGAAGATGGGTCTGACATTGACTTTGATAGTAATAGAGGGGAGTTTGATGACTTTTATGGTCTTAACAGTGAAAATACGATGGTTCTGACCCAATCAAGCTAGCCCCTCCAATGCAGTGAAAAATAATGTGAAATTTTATGATGTCAATTTCTTGAATTTGTTTTTCACCATTAAATTTGTAAAATGTTTTCAATATTTCATTCACATTAAAGTTCAAATATTTGGGCATTTTTCACAATCAAAATCAAAATGATTGATCTATGGGAAGTGTGTTAGATAATTATTTTTTTAAAATGTCGACTCTTATTTGTTACAAAATGATTTCCCTTTGCTAAGGATCTAGGACTGAACTTCCTGTCTATCTGCTTAGGGTGTAAAAGGTTAAAAATTTGTTCTGATCAGCACCGGTGGTCCACAAACCAGATAGAAATCCACATTAAAGAATCACCTTATCCATGTAAGGTAAAGTGCCTTTATTTTGTCCACCATGGCACTTTGTCATAAGGATAACATATTTACAACAAAAAAAAAGAATGAAATAAGCCAAGCATCAACCGCAGTGCACCTCGCCATGTAGACAATAGGAGATTATTTTCGTGCCCAAGTAAAAAACCAAAAACAACCTGCAGAACCGATAGCCAAACTCGGATCCCCATCATTGGCATGGTTAGTGCAATGTCTTAACTGTAATCTCTCTGCCACTGTGCTTCTTACTCCTACAGCGGTAAAATTAATTCCATGCTAGAATGATAACTGATGTGACAGTTCAACTAATTCAATTTCAAGACTTGTTGACATCATTCAGCTCTAGAAACATAACAAGTACACTATCCCCAAAACAAAGTAAATTTGAGAAGTCCGTTATTGATACTCACATCATTGTCTGAGGTCCCACAAAGACCACAAGACTTGCACTCAATACATTGCCATGGGTATTTTTTAACAGAGATGATCATGTTGTCTGTGAACTGGAGGCATGAAGGATGACCTGAAATGAAGGGAGAAAACGGAAAATATATATCTTTCTTTTTTAAATGAAAGGAATCAAACTTCTCACATGGAAGTGACTCATGACAATATTATTATCAAAACGTAGTACCTACCTTATAAATAGGTGACGTTCTAAAGCATATTCTACTCCCATGACCAAGTTTTAAAATGTTACATGGTTTTTGGCAGATAATGACTTTGCACTATGTAATCACAATTCCTAAAAGTTCAGGCCATTTTTATATTCGTATATACATCAACATGTATGTACAATACATACTATACATGCACACATATGTAATATAAACACAAAATCGTTACACATCTTTCATCGTATTTCATCAATGGAGCCCAACACATAGTGACAATTATAAACAGATCAGTATAAATGCAGACGATTCATATTAACAATTACCTGAGCGGCCACAATCACTGCAGGAAACAAGTTCTTCTGCTGCCTTGGTCTTTTTGTTTTCAGTGGCATCTCCGAGACAGAAGTCACAGTAATTGTTAGCAGACACCTTGGTTGGTTCCGTGGGGACAGGAGTGGCCTTGGGAACTGGAGACATTCATTTAACAATATCATCTTGCATTCTTATCTATAGTCTTACATCACAATTTCAAAGAGTAAAGACATAAATACAGTTGACAGAGTAAAACAAAAAAATTAAAAGGTGAAATGGAATGAAATACGTTTGTAATGCGTAATGTTTGTTTGCTAACAAATGCACTTTTAAAAAAACCAAAAAAAACAAACATCTAAACAAAATGAGTGGTAAACACCTTACCAGAAACAGCCTTTGTAGCCCACCAACTGCCGCTAAAGGGGACTCAATACAAATTTTTCTAACACTCTTGATCACTACGCTACAGATTTCCCCCAAAAAAATCTTGGAAAATATTATATGTATAATATGAAATCCATCCATGAGGTCGATTGTTTGCAAGTCTTTTATCAAGTTTGCACTGATTTAAACATGAAATGAAGTGCATGATCATCAAAATTCATGCAATGTTATGTATTATGGTATTCATGTAAAAGTGGTCAGTAAGTAAGTCAAGCAACACTAAGCGTAGTTATTGCTTTGATTGGTGACCCATCACTAGGGAAAGCCATGGTCCGTCAAAAACGGTTGTTACCAGGAGTTGTGTTCTTGGGACAAACACTTTGCACTTTTTACCACTATACACAGGTGTGAATGAGAACCTGACTATTAATCAAATCGACCAACAATATTGTCAAAGTGTTAGAAATGATGCGCATAACAGGAAGCGACCCACTATGCTCCCAAGGCAACTGAGATGTAATTTGTATTGTCAGGCAGAGTCTGCCTGGGATTAATGAAGTATTCTGAAGCCCATAGAACACATGGGATGATCATGAGTATGTGACTCATAAATGTTATTATTAATGAAACGTTTATGCACTGTTGGAGTAGGATGGTGTAAAAAGATAGAGCCAAACCAAAATCACTTTAGCAATGCCGTCTTGTATGTTTGCACAGATAACACTACAAATCTGACAACCAAGTCACACACACACACAAAAAGGTAAAGATTGCCATGGAAACGGAAGCCATCTTGGCTTTTGTGTTTCTTTTTCACATAATATATTCCAACACCTCAATAACTAATTAAATTAGGTATTTTCAAATCTATTTTTTTTCTTCTGTGGCACAAACTAATCATTGCAGATGCATGGATCCATTGTATTGAGTTTCAATCTGTTTCGCTTCCAGGAACGTAATGTTGAATTGCAATTAAGAGGTGAAAGAAAAGGCCGGAAGGAGCGGGAAGATGTCAAGATTTATATAATATGATTGATCAGAGATAATGAATAGGACAAGATCGTTATAAGATTCTTTTGGGAACAACCGAAAAAAAAGTGAGATTCCTTATTCACCAACTGGAAAGTTGTTTGTCATGGTACTTTTTACTCACAATAGACCGATCTCTGAGAAATGGAAAACCTAAGCAAATGGTTTCACCTATAATGCACTGGTTTTTCCTTTAAATTATGAGCATCTTAAAAAACTGATAAATTATTGCTTATTATAAAGAGTACATTCTTACTCTCTGTCTTGTAGTCTGATTGTTTACCAACAATTTCAATTGTGCTTGTACATTACTATAAACAAACAATTGTCAACTTTCGTTTAATTTCAAGGTTAAAAAATAAATAATTTTAAACTTGCATCGTCAGCTTCAAACAACTTAATTACCTATGACTGAAATAGTTTCATGTTGTGCGAAAAAGAAAATAAAAACCCCAAAAAGTGATTGAAATATATTTTAAAACACCAAATTCTACGTTAGTATTGCTAGGTGAAATAGTTATACAATAAAGCTGTTATAACGAATAAAAAACAAAAAAATAAAAGAAATAAAAAAACAAAAGAAAAACCAATAATAACCAACAAACCCATCCAATAAGTATTAGGAAGCATATGTGTTAACCTGTGATTAATAAAGGGCGAAAGTAGTTGTTTATGACATGTTAACCATTATAAAATGCAGTATTTTGCACAAAAATGCAAACAGCTGAAAAGAGTTCATCAGTAGTACAATGATGACAGTGCTTGTGGTCGACTCCTGACCTATTCAGCATTTAAGGACAGTACAAAATTCAAACCCTGGTTTTGAAGGACCGATCAACCATCGCACAAAAAGGATTTTCTGTTTTCAAATATTCTTAATTTCTCCCTCACCTAGACCAAAAACCCAAAAAATAACAACAACAAAACCCAGCCCAACCTTGATTACCTCAGTAACATTATATCACCCAAGTAAACCTTTATGTGACACAAAAACATAATGTGATGATTTCCTTATGTGACACAAAACAGTATGATGAGTTTGAATGAATTGGTGTGGTGATAGATTACCTTTACTACCGCCTCCTGAGGTTTCTCCCCTCGATCTCTTACTGACTTTAGGAATGACATCTGCTTGGCATAAGAAAAAAATTGTAAGAGAACAGCAAGAAATTAATATAAGTGTTAACTAGAAAACCAAACACACCCTCCCCAAAAAGGCTAGACTTTCTTTTCTGTAGGTAAATAAAAAATATATTAAAACCGGACATGTAAAAATACTCTGTATACAGAAATATTAGTAAAGCTGAAAAAAAAAGATACACATTAAATCAATATTAAACAGAAAGCAAGCATTAATGAGTGAATCGTATTGCCATGCAACAGGCTCAGAATAAGCCGAGAAAAGAAAAGTGTAAAAAACCAAAAACACACAAACTAACAAAGAATGTAGATCACAGGGTTCAAAAACATAAAAGCGTGAACCAGTAGGAAACGCAGAGGATTTCACATAGTGTATCAAAAGGAGATATTTGATATTTTAAAGAACTCTAAAAATCATCTTAAGGTAAAGTAAAAAACCAAATAATAAAAATATGTATGTACATAAGCCAAAGCTGATTAATGTTTAATCTTGTCAATAAGTGATAAATCACACAAAGTTCTGAAGTTAACAATAATAATATAAAAATAATCTTCGTAACTAGAATAAACGAACAACTACACCCTAGTGCTGGGAGATAGAATGTTGACATGTTCAGATAACAAATAGAACACCCTCACACAGACAGATGTATGCTCACAAACAGTCTCCATAGATATCTAACTAACACAAACAGCAAAATCTTCATTCTCAATAAATACTACATTCAACGATCCCCTTATTTTTCTGTGAATTGTATCAAATGACTCATTACAAATTATATTAATTGTTGTTACTGAGATCTTTAAAATATTGCATATTAGTCTAACGTTATCCAGCCATCAGCTCTTTCACTTTCAGATGAAACAAAAAAGCACACAACTTATTATAGGGCAATTTGGATTCAAGATTTGAATTCTGCACAAAATATATTTATTGAACACGGGAGGTGAAAGTAATTCATTTCACATTTCCTTCTATTAATTGCTTTAAAATGACCGATTGAATCAATACCTCTCATCTTACTTTCAAATTTCTTCCTACACAAATACCCAGCAATTAACCCTCAATGACCATCAACCCATTCCTATAAATTAGAATTCCATTCATTTTCTTTTTGTCATTGCCATTACTTTCAGACTATAATTTTAATCACTTTATCATCACTGTGTATGTGTCCACATTGATTTATATATATTTTAACTGAGCTTATTTATCTGTAGCTGCATTCACTCATGAAACAGAATAATAAGTGCTGTGTTCATTGTTCAAGTTTTGTGTGTGTCGAAAAATTGCAATCTTGTGTCAATAGTGTCATCTTTTGCCATACATCCACACGTAAAAATCAGTGATTGATTCCATAGGCATTAACTTACTCACATTGTATAACAACATGGGATTTGCTATTTGATCAGCTAAGATTTGTTTTGTAAATGCCAAGGAACCCAATACTAATTTTTGTAAAAATAAAAAATTAGTGCCCCACCCCAACCTATTGCACAAACCTAATTGATTGAAGAAAAATTAATTAAACAAAATTTATTCAATTGTATTCAAGTTCAAGCAAACAGTAGAGAAAATTATTTCTATGTTTTGTCTCTAAATAATATAATTTGGCATGTGTAGAAATCAGCTATGCACTGGTATCAAAATTGATATAAAGATTTTTACTTCAATACTTCTTTTAGTGACCTTTTCATCAATATCTGAGTGACACTTAAGCCACCTATACATAAATTTCTGCTTTAAAAAATCCCCCCCTCCCCTAAATGACCAATGACTGACTTTTATCTTCACCTCCCCACTTTATATAATTTTCCAATTTGGTTGATCGTTTTTGCTCCGCAGTTCAAAAACATGGCACAACTTACTCTATTCACAACTTGAAATAATCATACTGAGTTATCCCAAATAAATACAATGTGTGCTTATATCAGACATAATACACATTGCCCGCACCAACCTCATCTCCACCCCCCCCCCCAACACTTTACACACACAGAATATACTAATACAGAGATATACAAAGAACTTTACTATAATATCATGCTCTCCGCCATGTGCAGTGTGAATGATGCATGTTGATGAGGTAAAGAGAAACAAATAACTTTGAAATTCGTGTTTCTGAGTGAACTTAAAAATAAACAAATGCCACTTGTGCTGGAATGCCGGCATGAGCGATAATGATAGTAAAAATATGAGCAGCCACTTATAGCCAACACATATACATTATTCAAGGTATGCGTGATAGGCATACTGCTATTAATTCAGATTTATCCTTAAAAATCACAATCCCTTCAGAGCGCTTGGGTGTGTGATTAGTGGGGAAACTACGGTAATAATAAAAATATACAAACATTGAATTTTTTCCTCATCCGATCTTAAGTTTTCTCCAAATAAGATCTCGGTCTATCTATACAACGTTTATTGGCATCTTTCTAATGAGTGTCTTATAAACTCAAAATAATACCACTCCACAGAAAGCCAACATCCTACCAATACTGTAAATCAATAGCCAGCGACCCACTGGCCACACAATGTACTCTCAACTGGACAAGTGAACAAGTTCATATCATATTTACAAAATAGAGTAAGTTCCAAATTGCAAGATCTTTGTAGAAACAATCTGGCCATGGGTTCAACATCTTAACTGCAGTAGCAAAAAGGTTGCCAAGCCTTGCCATAAGTTGTAAGCGTAGAGGAATGTATTTTGGGGAGAATAAGAAGTCTTCCAAAAAGAAAAAGAACATATTTTGTGGGGGAATAATTTTGACTGAGGAAGATAACCACAACATTGCACTGAAGAAATCAAAAGCACAAAAAAACCAAAAGCAAACAAAAAAAACAAAAAAAAAAAAACCTCAAAACATAATGTCTCAGTCTCAAGCAAAAGTGAACACAAGATGGGAGAGAAAAGAAGAAGAAGAAAAAAAAAGAGAAAAGAATAAAATACTTTTATGCAATTGAAAATGTCTGAAAACATAAAGAATATCTAGTAAAACTATAAATCTAACTTTTCGAAACTCAGACATCAATTTAACAAAAAAATCTCATTTGTTTGCCTAAATGCTGCCATGAACAAAACAAAAAGTTTGAAAATTAACTTATGGAACTTGTTGCAATTCACGAATGCACATACACCCCTGCAAGAAAATGAAGAAAGCAATATAAGCAAGCTTTATAAAATGTGTGCATGCAATAGGGAATGACCAGCTATAGCAAGGTTTGAGAGAGTATTGCATGCAAGATGAAATTCAGATACTATTAAAAAAATACAACCACATAGCTCTCAGGAAGATTTTAGAGGAATAAATAGGAGAGTATGATTAAAATCATTATTCTACTATTGTTTCATCCCGTGTAGTAGGACAGAATACATTTGCATAAACTGATGCTACAAAAAAAGCGTGTGGAAGGAAAAATGTAAAAATAGATGCATAGGCAACATGGCAGTCAAAGCAAAAAACAAAACAATAAGAAAACCAAAAATAAAACCAGCCGGCAACCTGAGTTGGTTCTGGTCATGGGCTTAGGCGATGTGCTACTCTCCTCATCCATCAAGCCATTGTGGAAGTGAGAGTAGTGGTACGCCAACCCTGGACGCGTTTTGTAACGGGCACCACAAGCTGTAGACGAATTGGATTTAACAATAGAGGCAAAGAAGAAAAAAACAAACAAGAGAAGAAAAAACACCCCAGAGGTAATCTTAAAAGATGCAAAAGACAACCAAAATACAGGCTATTCTTGGATGAGATTAATATTAGAATCTGTTCTTGAGTGCTGGGATAATAATAATATCTGATGTGGTCTAATCTAATATAGGGTTTCTACTTTATAAAATCAAAACAGGATTGGAAAAGAACTGTGCTGTTAAAATTATATTGGACCACCATTATAAATAAGAATTTCCCCAGATTCTAAAATTCAAAGATGGTAAAACATTTTCTTAAAAAGAGGCAAGGAAAGGAAAAATAAAGTGAAGACAATCTTGGTATGTTTCAGAGACAGAGAAGTACAGGGTGTTTCAAATGAATAAAAAATGTATAATGTATATATATTATTTTAAAAGTTGTGGCTATGGGGCTAAAGCAATCGATTTACCACTCAGCACACCAATATTAATAAGAGGGCCAATATTGTTTCTCAACTTTCATATACCACAAAGATAGAACACAGCATGTACATAGGGACATACAATATGTGTCCACCAAACGAAACCACACACACACACACCCACGCATCTATCTATGAAAGGTTTGGTAGAAATAATACATCAGAATTCCCTCAGCTCATGACAGCCAAGACTGCAAGCAAGCACAGTAAAAATGTGAAAATCCAGACCTGTATGATCATACACATTGAAAGCTTTTAGGTGCATTTAAACTTGGAATGCAAAAACCAATGCTGTTGGGACAGGCAACCATGCATGGAATGCCTTTATGTGGCTGCACTTAAATCAACCATGGCAGTTGTTTAATATAACAGCAGAGAAACTTTATAGGTGCACACTTTTCAAAACAGTTTATGTACACAAAATAAATAAATAAAACAATTTAAATAATAAACATCGAAAAATTCACACAATTCCATTGTCTTTTAGATACTTTTCAATAGCAGACATCACTTCACTTTGTGCTAGAGTTTGATATGCCAAATGCACAAGTAAATAATTTGATCCTTAAGGAACGAAAAAGAGGGAATGCAAACAAACATTTGAGTCCTCATTAGTTTCAATTTGGATTAATGTTTAGTTATATTTCACTCTTGAAGTCTCAAATTAAAATATTCTTGTCTCATTCGAAAATAACTTTCTGGCTGGGGGGGGGGGGGGGGGGGGGGGGGGGGGGGGGGGGGGGGGGGGGGGGGGGGGGGGGGGGGGGGGGGG
>JARDUL010184768.1:0-10175 GCA_030265205.1 Dirona pellucida
AAGCAAACTGAATTGAGTTTGCAAGACGCCGATACCAAAAGAATCGTGAATTGAAACACTCGCTTTCTACGACTAAGATCCAGCTCTAATTATTATATTAATAAATGATCAGTTGAAGTTCAAAGTTGAGTTAATGCATGAAAGTTGAAAGTGAAAGATGGTTTTGATAAAGCCACTCACTGACTCTGCACTGATGAAAGTCTGTACCAGTAGTAGTAGTCAGTCTACCCAGGCTGAGAATCATCATAGATAGGATAGAGATGACTGCTAATTAATGTGTGGTGGTGGGGTGGTAGTGTAGAATCCAGACCTACCTAACTACTCCACAACCGTGCCAATAATGTTCTCCTTCTACGCTGTGCAGAGTTTCCGTAGTAACCAGTGATGACACCACACATGTTATTGTTACCTGCGCTGTTTCTGTGGGACAAATTTTTTTGTTGTGATGGTGCATCATTCAACAAAAAAGGTCGATAAACAATAGAATTATTAGAAGTATTAGTTATTAGAAGCGCGCCTGATTCCGACAAACTGCCAACAGTATAATAATACGGAGTGGTTATTATTCACAGAATTGTGCGAATAACTGGTATTAGGTAGGCCTATGACTGGTTATTCGCACAAGCGACCGTTCTTTAGAAAAATGGCGGCCTTTCAATGTGGCTCTTGTTTTTCCACATTTCAAGAATTTTCAGAAGCACTTGAGCGTTTTTCTACGCAGTTTGGGAAAAAACATCAACAAAGATAATGATAAAGGATCCAGCTTTAAACTTTAGCCCACCTGGAACTGGAATCTGCGACTTACAACAATTGTGCGAATAACCCACAAAGTTATTAGAACAATTGTGCAAATAACTGCAACCTTAGCCTTAATAAATAATAATAGTACTAGTGTACTAGTACAATGCAGGGATGTCAGTTTGCCGATTTTTGTAGGATTTCCGATTTTTGGGGCCGTCGGCGAATTTCCTATTTTGGGCACTCAGATGGCCGAGTGTCAGCGGGAATTGAAAAAAATGCGGAAGAAAAATATTCGGAACTTAGTAAATTGCGAATGAAATCAGATACGTTTACTTTGTTACGGACTCTTGAGAATGCCCATTCCATCAATCATTTTAATCTCTCTCCGAGAGTCAGAGATCAGACATTTTATGAATGGCCCGATAATGGAGGCAATTGATAAAAAGACCTCAATAACTGAATTCATTTATTGTCCTGCAAAGGCTAGACGTAGAAGTAGCAGCTGAGAAAGTAAGGTGCTTGCCGATAATAAAATCTATGAAAAAATCTAGATAGGTCTAGTGAATGCTATCACTATCATATTTTAAATTGACCTTATTTGGTCTGTTGATTTTATTTTATTGTTGGAGAACAATTTAGGCTAGGTCAAGGACAGTGGCATTTCCTATGATTACATTATTATAATAATAGCCTACATGGGTTATTATTTATATATACCTTTGAAAAAAAACTAGCATAGAGCATTGATCTATCTATATTGAATAATTTTGGCCCATGCAACAACACAACAGTTATGAACGTGGTGAATTTCGGTTCGAGAAACGCAATTTTCCTACTTTTTCCTGAAAGCTCACTGACATCCCTGACAATGAACAAACCTTGTCTCTTTTTATTTTTTATCCTGTGCGTCAACCAGCATCGCGATTGTACTAAAACCAGGTTGTTTACAACTGAAATTGAGGCTGCTAAAAATAACACCTGACGCCACGCCGTAAAACATGACGACTACTACTGGCAGTTTTACGGCAATATTATGAGTGACCCAATTTCACTTCTATCCGACCAGTGTGCCTCGACCCGATCACTTTTAATAAATATCAAACACGTCTACAAAAGCAAAAATCAATTTTATGGTGATAATAGTAATTGAGTCTAGCACTGCTGCCCTCCTGCATTCATCTGACCGTTATTTGCATCTCAAAACGAAAGCAAACATACTATGGTGTACAAATATTATGTCCTTGGCCTGGGTTGCGATGATCATGTGACTCGGATGATTAAATGAGCATGAGGCCGAGGGTAAACTTATTAAATTTCCATTTATAGGTCAAATTTATCTGGTCGAGGACACACCTACGCAGACATGTGCCCTTTTCCCGACTACCCTGACCCCGTCCTCCAGCCAGAATGGACAAAGTGTCAACATTCCACATCATGGCTGACCTCACTAGTCGTGTATGTGAAGCCAATGAACTGCGATTATCATAAAAATGAAAGCAGTGCCGACAATAAAAACCTATGACATTAAATAAAAGACACGAGCGGCTTTACAGAAAGTATAAAAATGTTGGATATCTCCGATTGTTGAACGAAACGGCTCAATTTCGAGCAGATGACACAACCTGATGTATTAAAAACTAAAATGCGGTAATTAATGTAACCGAAAACAATGTGGTCAGAACTAGCCCAATGGACTGGAGCATTTAAAGGCTGGAAACTATTATTTGTGGATGGGAATGGATAATGGATTTCCTGTCATTAATTTACTCACAGGCAGGGGCATAGTTTGAAAAGGAAAATAATCAAACAATTCATTCCACTATTTTCACATCTTTTACATCAATTGAAAAAAAAAATGTGATAAGTTATAGGAATTTCTTCATAACGAGTTATTATTACCCCACCAAACACTCAATATGAAGGAAATTAATGACACTGTCCATGTCGTGTTGCGTGATTGTTGACATTACGTTTCAATTTTTAAAAATCCCTTTCGAATAAATTATCATAAATACACATTTTTAAGTTGGTATATATGAAAATTATGACTGAAATCATCTGAAACAAATATCTGCATGCAAAAATACGGGACCTTGTATGTTGTGAATGTGACACAGCGAGTGGGGTGTAATTCTATGGATCCATTGTGAATGGTTATATGCTAGGTAATGCAATTGGGGATCATATTTTGGGACCTGCAGAACTGGAGCTAAAATAAATTCTTATTTATATATTAACATAGCTGCCAACGGTTCAGTTATAATTCAGACTCGTTCGTTATTTGACGTCCGGAGTCAATTTTCACGAAAATCTGTATTGTGTGATTTGCAGTTTAATGGCTACGGACAGTGCTCTATATTCTGTGTTTATTGTGCAGTTTCTGCCAACCTCCCAACAATAATAATAAATTTTCAGCAGTCCGAGGGCAGAAATGGCTTGTTTTGTTTCGTCACTGTATTTTGGTTTATGAGAGACTTCGGTTTTTAGGGTTAGTCACATGAATTTGTCGAGCTACAAGTTCCAGGTTGGGTTGTTGTACTAGAGCATTATTTCTTACTTCTAAAGCAAAACTTTGAAGATTTACTGAATTTACAAGGGGATTGCGATTGCATAGCTTGACATTTGGGTTGCGCGTCTATAACTTCTGACAAAAAATTCTTATCATACTTTTGTCTATCTTACACACTTATTTGAATCTTTTATTCTAAAAAGAAAGATTTCCATGACTATGACATTCACCATAATCGAAGAATGATAAGTTTTGAATTTTGAAGGCCTTAGAATTAAATGAATCATGAGATTACAATAAAAAAATTACACTAGACCAACCTCGCCAGCACATTTAAATTGATACTGATTACTTTTCGTTGAAGATAAATAGAAAAGCGTCACAAAATTTCAATGCACATGCTTGTGTCCCATCAGTCTGTTCAAGAAAGAATGAGATTTGAATGTCTCTTTGCCAAATACATCTTTATACTTTATTTACTTCCCGAAAGAGGCTAGAAATGTCATTCCCACAGACATTATTGATTGGAGATTGTGCTTAATTAATGTATTTAAAATTATAAAGTTAAATTTGGATTTTTTATCCCGATGATACATCTTTTTTTAAAAACGGTGGCAGGACTATAAATGATCTAATTAATTCCCCTTTATAATCATGATCTGATGACTCTATCACAAAGATAGATGGATGATTAATAATAATATTATTATGCTTCATTCTTGATCATAACTGGAGGAGTAGGCACTGATGGTCTATAGTAGACAGGAGTGATAATTTGATTATGGAACAGTGATATAAAAAATATTTTCGACAGCCAGGGAAATCGAAATCATGCCTGCCACGGCAACACTTCAATTTTTTTTGATTAGCCAACTATAAATGCCCATCCGTGTCTAGACTAAATAATGTATTGTTCCAGGTAATGATTAGGCTACATTATCGTGCTGAAATTGGGTGGGGAAAAGATAACTTAACATTTATTTGGTTTTATTTTTTTTAACAGAAATTGAACGCTTACACAAAGGTGAAGATGAGATTCCAACCAAAAAGGCTGGTGGTTTTATTGATATCCACACCGACAGACCACAGAAAGTGTCTATCAAAATTAGATTGCCTGTAAAAGAGCACCCACGGGTAAGTTTTTCAAGCTTAAGGTAGGAATTGTTGCCAATTCAGTTGGATTAATTAGAAAAAACATTTTGAGTGCGCATTGTTTTTTGTTGAATGCTGTCACTACGCCTCATAGTAGCTACATGAGTTTTAATTCAAAAGTGCATGGGAAGTTATACCGTGACTTTGTCTCCCCTCCTTTTTTAACATCAAGCATGAGTTAGAGCTATTGACGTGTGAACGTTTTTAAAGAATGATCAGTGTAAGAACTGTGGGGATATTATATCATGTTGTTCATTGAAATGTGTTGATATTTAAACAAATTTTTCCCTCAATTTTCAGTACAATTTTGTTGGTAAACTCCTGGGACCAAAGGGCCAAACATTGAAAGCTCTTCAAGAACAAACTGGCTGTAAAATGGCCATTATGGGAAGAGGATCCATGAGGGATAAGGATAAGGTAAAAGTGTCTTCATTTCCTGAAAGATAATTCAAAGATAAGTTAGATATTATCGCACAAAGTGAATTCCAAGGAAGCAACCCAGAAAATGATTAAAACTTGATCCTTAATTATAATGACATTTGAATTCTTTTTGTACTAACTTATTCTCGGGCATGTAAAGTCTTCTTACCACCTGCATACTTTATATCTTTGTTTATTTGCTTGTTTATGTAGGCGGGCTGAGTTACAAATATTTTATCAGATGTTGCTGAAATGCTTTGGTGAAAAGTAAAAAATATCGCTGTGACTTTTTCACGTTTATTCCAATGGATCTGTTAACGTTCTACTCCCGTGACTGGATCTCATTATTTTGCTACTGTTAGTATTATTTTATTATTATTTTTTCCTTTTTACAGGAAGAGGAGTTACGCAAAGAGGGTGGCAAATATGCTCATTTGGATGACGAATTACATGTTCTTGTTGAGTGCTATTCAGAGTCTGTTGACGCATATCACAGGTTGGGTGCAGCTGCTGAGGAATTAAAGAAATTTGTAATCCCAGTAAGTTTTGTGACATATTTTTTAAATATATGCATGGTTATTAAGTTATAAACCTTCCGGTGTATATTATATGAATATTTTGGTGTTCCTTTGTCTGTATGAAAGCCTAATGATATGAGCAGAATCGTTTATTTGTATTTTTGTAATATGCTTGTATGGAAAATTAGACATAACCTTTTAAGTTTGCAAGATAATTCCATTGTAAAATTGACACCAGACGGGAGCTACTATCTTTGGTATAATATTACAAACATTAATACAGGTGTTGTGTTAACAGTGGGATTTCCATATTGTTGTTGATGGCTTGACACTCACTTTGTACTTTCGCTGATGCTACATTGCAGCAAATGCAGGATATGTACGATGGAGGGGAGTCTGGAGGTATGAATGGCAATGGCAGTGGCAGAGGACGAGGAGGATTCAGGGGTGGGCCACCATCAGATAGAGGGTAAGTTTTTCTCAATGATGGCTCATCAGGATAATATTTATATCTTTTTGGAAGAATTTTTATTTCCGATCTTTCATAACAGGAATTATTTTTATTGATTGTTGAACCTGTAAATTTCACGTAGCCGGTTATTTATAAGCAAGAATATGAAATCGTGCTTTTTTTGTGTTGAATTTTTCTTTGTTTTTGGCAGTCATCACTGTGGTGCTCAAAATTTTGCAAATGAATATGAAAGTAAATCCAAACGTCAACAAGGACTGACACCCCTTATCACGTAACACATTGCTAGAATGACTCTAGATCAGTGATTTAAAACGAGCGAGTGATTAACCCACCTTGACCAGTAAATTTGGCAATATAACATACATTTTTACAGATATACACTTTGCTGGTGTCCTAGAGAGTTACTTCTTAGTTACAATACAACTGGTAGCTGTCACCTAGTTAAAATACAACTGGTAGCTGTCACCTAGACTTATATTATTATTTTTTTCTATTGGATAAATGTTATATTTTTTATTTTGTCTGATTTTAGACTTTTTGCTTCTTTTTTTAAAATTAATGATAATGGCAAGCTATGATTTCAGACTACTCAATCTTTGCTCTTGCTGGTGTTTTCAGATATATTTTTTCATTTGCCATTTCCACCCCTGATATATGTAAACTTTCAGCATTCATGTTCTAAATATTAACAAAGATATTCCCTCCCAAAAAGAGTTTGAATAATTGTTTTGTACAAACTATAATACATGGTTTCCTCTTTATTGTATTGTAGTTTTTACTTACTGTAATTTTTGTTTTCAGTGGACGAGGTGGCAGTTTCAGGGGCGGAAGGGGTGCAGGGCCCCCTCCACCTGCAAGATTGCCTGGTCTACCACCACCTGCAAGGTTAGCTTGTTTCATTAGCATTTTCAGGATTTTATTTACATGAAATCTGTTTATAGTATTAGTTACCAACGGTAGGTATGCTGGATTTGCAATTCTTGGCATTCAGTAGTCTGTTTTAATTGCTTCATTAATTTCTGTGTCGGCACACCACTCAGTCACCTTGATGAAATTCTTACCAATTTTTTCAGTTTCTATCATTGAACTTGATTGAACAGTTTTTTTTTTTTATAGACTTGTATAAGCTCATCTATTATTTAAATTTAACCTACAACAAGATTGTGTTATTGTTATGTTCATTTATAACAGACAGTCATTTAGATGCAGCAGCAACTTGGCCATTGCAATTATTGTTTGTCTCGTTTACTATTTATACAGCTGTCAATATATGTAATTGGTCATGGTGTCTAATATGTGTTTGAATGCCATTGTTTCATTGATTTCAATCTTGAAAATATTTTGCTTGCTGCAGGGGTGGACGTGGAGGGCCTTCAAGGGGTGCCCCCCGAGGAGCTGGGCGTGGTGGAGCTCCACCATCAAGAGGTGGTCGAGGGGGGTCTCAAAGCAACTCTTCGTATGATGGATATGGCTCACAGGTATGTGTCCTGTTGATTTTTTTAAAAATCACATTGTTTCAGTCTTACTTAAATCGCAAATGATGTGTCATAACATCTTTATCATCATGAGCTGAGTGAAAGTTTGGCTGTGCAAGAGACAATTTTAGCAGATTAATCAGCTACAGATTAAAAATGAATGTCTGGTGGCAAGTTGGTGCTAGTCTTGTCGTCAAGTGGTATGTAGGTAGAAGACAGATTTCAGAACTGTTTTTGGCTTAATTTGATGATTTGGAATGAAAGACATGTAGGAGAGTGCATAGACTGGGGGAATCTTACTCTCCTTTCGGCTTCGGTCGAGATAAGATTCACTTAACTATTTCCTTATTTCATTACATTTGATACCTTAGTTATGAGATCAATTATACTCAATTCGTTCATTTCAGGGATACGGATCCGGTGGTGGTTATGACTCAGGATATGATGGTTATGGAGGTCAAGCATACTCATCTGGGTGAGTAATATACAACTTCATTTTACTTAGGCACCACTTGTTTACTTACTTACTACACCTACTTGTTAGCAGTGAGACTAAGTATGTTCTTGGTTTCCAGGGTGTTTGGAATGACATCCATCACTTGTTAGTTTATACTGTGTTGGAAAGATTTGTTTTACATTTTGAGAATTTAATAAAATTATGACAACAATGGCTATCAAAGCAAGGCAATCCTTGGAGAGATGATAATTAGATGCCCTGCTTGTCATTAAATGTACCTACATATTTGATTTATGTAATTTTTTAAAATAAATATTGCTCTTCTCCTTTGGTGCATATATGATAGAGCATAGTATATGATATTGAAGTAAGAACCCCTGCTGAGCGTTTGCATACATGCCAAATATCCCGATTCCTTCGGGACGGCCCCATATTTAGAATCTTATAAACTGAAAATAAGCCTTAATAGTTGTCCATTCTGTGACTATTTTAAAAATGCGACTGATGGTCATCTGGGCTGTCCCCGATTCCAACTTCTAAAGGTTGGCAGGTATTTATTTGGGCAATAGATCTGGTTTCTCTTACGCAAAATGGTCAATGAGGGATTCATCACTCTAGATAAGATAGTATGATGGTCTAATACAGATTACTTCCCCAGCAAATGAAGTAAAACAACTTACTCAGGGATTTGGAGGCTGAATGCTAGCCTCCAACCCATGTTGTTTGTGTCGATTCAGTGCAGTGTGTTACCTCAGCCTCCTGATATGTATATAGTAAGGTTTAATAGTGACACTGACACAGCTCTTATGTGTTCAGATTTATCTTTGGGAAAATGTTACCAATATGACTTATTATACTCACATGCCAAATGTATTACTTTTTCAAAAAAGTGTCACTGCTTCATTTCATTAGTGGCGAGTTCTATTCAAGCACGTTCTTCTATCTAGTCTGATCTTCATTTCATAAACTGAGTCATGTCTTCAGTTGACACCTTTGATTTGGTATTTATCCTCAAAAGTGCTCAAAATGGCCTTAAAACTTACCACTTGTCAGTTGATTTCTCATCTTGTGCATGGTGTTGCTGTCGTGATGATGATAAGTAGGTTTATCTATTGAAATCACTCGCCCCTAATGGTCAGGTTTATACAGAAATTGCTTTACAGTCCAACTTGTTCTTGAAATATGACTTGAATGTGCTTCGAACTGTCATTTTGTAGATAGTTATCAGATACAAGGTTGGATGCAAAGTTTTGTCCGATAAAGGGGATTAATTGGTATTGAACTTTCTTCATTTTTGTATGGAATACGCAGTTAGTGTGTATTTCTGGATAGTGTTATATTTTTTCTTCTTTGGAAGCTGCACCTCATGTGCGCGACAGTGGGTTTTTGTTTGCTTTTTACAAAATTGTGCTTTGTTGGGAAGGTACGCTGGGGACAATACTAATATTGCATGCTCTTTGCTAGGTGTATGTATGATGCGTGCTGATGCGACAAGGTAAAATATTTTTTAGTTATGATTTTACTGGTACTAATGTTGAGACCGCACACCACAGTCATATAAGCATTACTAGAGTGTGTGTGATGGGGGGTTGGGCATATCCTTATTGGTTCTATTTTAAAGATCTATTTAAAAAAATGATTATCGCCCCCCAATGCTTGAGGATAAAACTGTAGCTTGGAGTTAATAGTATACTTGACAGGTGCCAAATTTCTCAAACCGATGATCACTGATTATTTGTAGCCATCAGCCTCATACCAATAATTGCGAAGATATCTGAATTATTCGCTGGACAAAAGTTTGTGTCTATCCGTGTATCTGCACCATGGAGCACATTGAGAATATTTGTAACTTTTGATATGGCACAGTAATAGGATATCCTATCCACCTCCTCCATCCACAGCGGTGAATCTCAATACTATGACTATGGCCATGCCTCGGGCCAGGGTTCTGGATACGACTCATACTCCGGATACGACTATGGCAAAGAGTCGTACGACTATGGTAAGGGTTGCTTTTCTCAATCTGCTGGCTATCAACGCCACGATCAGACATTAATTGGCAGTCAGATGTGATTTGTGGTAGTTGTAGTCGACCGTAGGTGTCTTGGATAAGAGGCATGTATTTTCGTCATCACCTGTAGCTAGACTCATTTCCGGGTAATGATAAAAATAGATAACTGCAGGGGTTGTTAGTTCGACTTGGCTTGTAGGATGATGGACATTGAATAGGACGTTTCAGATTTCCCGGTTTTTTTTTGTTTTGACTGAATGAATATAGAAAGATTGCATGTCGGCCTCACAAGTAATTTTGGTGGCTAACAGTTTACTCCTGATGTTGGGTGAAATGAGTGTGGTGGGATCATGAAATTGCCGCTCAACTATTCAGCAGGTGATCAGTAATATATCTTGTTGGGGGGGGGGGGGGGGGGGG
>JARDUL010185101.1:0-10167 GCA_030265205.1 Dirona pellucida
ATAGATAGATAGATAGATAGATAGATATATAGATATATAGATAGATAGATAGATAGATAGATAGATAGATAGATAGACAGAGAGACAGACAGGCAGGCAGGCAGGCATATAGTAGATAGTGTGATATAATTGATTTGCTACCATTATGTCATTTGTTGATCTCCATTCAACCAAAGTTTGAAAAAGGTCATGTTAATCGAAATTGAAAGGCAGAGAATACGTCATCTCCCTCTAAATGTGAGGTCCTATTATCCAAGAAAATATAATCAATTAAAACTTGAATGGACCGCAACAACCCATCTGTTCAACCCAATACGGCATGAACGCCCACATACCTTTGTCCAATTTCGTCACAACAGTTGAAAGTGATGCCTGCAGGATTAGAATGATATTACAGCATAGAAATGGGGATGAATGGACATCAAAGTATATCAAAGTGGTGTGTTTACATTGATGATATTGTGTGCCTCCAAAGAAATTTCCTTTGAATTAGATATTTACCTTTAATTTTGATTTATGAACACTTTGTATCAGATCGTTAATATGGAACGAAAGGAGTCATCAACTGGGCACAAGAGGCAGATAATTACCACTTCAAGATGAAAGCTAAGAAGTATTATGGACTTTGAAATTCACCGCCAGTTTAGAAAAGACAGATTAACTGCCGTTAAACCATATTCAGAAAGAGTTATGCAGTAAACAAAAAACAAGGTGGGAGGTGATTTTGACGCGTGAATGAAAACCGATGAAATTAAAGCAAACATACGCATATTGGATATCAGGTTTGTGGAAATAGCGGCCAAATATCATGTTCTTTTGTACGTTTCTCGGCCTTTTAGATATGAGTAAAAATGCATTCCTTTAGGATTTTGAACATGAAAGACTAAATTCATAGATTTAGAAAAAAACCAACATAATATGACATCTTCGGGGCATTAGATAATGATAATATTATCAGGGTTCATAATTCTGTGTATGCTCTTCGTGCAGGGATTACGAAAGAAATTCACGTGATTTGGAAATTGAATTATAATAATATAGTGTTATTATATTATATAAACAACCAGCTCCACCCGCTGTATGTTGCTTCAATTCAGCAATCTGAATAAAGGATTACATTCTGGCAATGAGGGACGCAGACCGAGATTTAGAGACACTTAGACATGGTCAAAGACAACTTTGCATTACGAATAGTGAGTTAGTTTCACAATCCCTTTCATTGCCTTTGCTCGTGCTATTTACTCGTATGCAGGGGGTCTAAAATTAAACTTTACAACTGTTTTCTTTTATAACTTCTGATTGAAAAAGACGTAAGCTTTGAATATTCAGGAGACAGTACGTACTTTACATTACTTTATCCGTCCCCTTGTATCATCCTGGGCGCCGAGGAGAGAAAGAGCTTTCTGTCCGCGGCAGGAGAGTACTAGATTCAAAAGGAATTTTTCCGTGACACATATTATTATTACGATCATGTGGACCAAATATTATGTCACTGGTGCGCACTTTTCCGAGGCAACCGTATCGCACTTTATGTACCGTAGCAACTCGATTACATTCACAATTAAACCCAAGCGTTCAATTGGTCACAAAAACAAACCCATAAAGAAGATTATCGAAGGAGGTGGTTTTGTTGTTTTTGTTGTTTTTATCATTATTGTTCAGAAATGAACTTAACAGTAACCAAATCCACCAGATGGATGTTGACGAGGGATTTTGCTGAGTATGAACGTCCTGGGCACGAGTGCTTCTGAGTGCTACTTTTGTTTTAGTTTCAATGGAACGGATATCTCTAAACGTTTGTATCCTTGCAAATATTGTTTTGCCTGACGGAAACTTAGATAGTGTTCTTTCCAAATTGTGTTCAAATTTTCAAAAAGTTAGTGATGTGGAACTCATTTTTAGAATATATTTGACCCAAAATGATCTGTGAACTGAGGCATGATTTGAACCATAGAAACAAACGCAAACAATTATGATGGAGAAGATCTGAATTTATATAATAAATATAATAACTTTTTAACAATAATAAAAACGGGTTCACATCCATTTCATGATATTCGTTATGTGTTTGTTTTTATGACCTTATTTATGACCTTAAAAACGCCTAGGTTTAATTGCGAATGTAATCGAGTTGGCATAATGCACAAACTGTGATAGGGGTGCCTCGGAAAGATGCATACTCGTGACATGATTATTGCATATGGTTGAGCTATATGTCAAACAAATTATTTTTACATGTCTCATGTCACCTGAATATGTTGAGCTGAAGTCCTTTTCTATCAAAAGTTAACAAAGATTGAAGTAGCAAAGTTGTTTGGGTTTTTTGTTTTGGTTTTGTTTTTTTGGGGTTTTTTTGGGGGGGGGGGGGGGTTGGGGGGGCCCCCCCCCCCCCCCCCCCCCCCCCCCCCCCCCCACCCGAATCTGACTATTATAATTTGCTAGTATAGTGCCATGTTGGAGATAACGCTAATATAACTCTTATTTATTTCGTGTGCGATAATGAATTATCGTTATTATTTTGGACAATCCGTTTGTTGCCGCATGTTTCTTTGTATAGACGACAACGGAGTGTTCTTTAAGGAGTAATTTGATTTGGGAACAATTTTTAGAGCTGCCCAGCTTCACAGATAATCTCTAGGAATTATTGATGTATTCAATTCAAGAGAGGTGATTAGGTACAGGTTGCCTGGCTCTGGCTTGGCTGAAGACCTCAACTGTGAGGGAATAACACAGGTGGGGTCGTGAATATTATGGCTGAGGCGGTGGCCACAAGTGGTCTGTCTACTTTATTGACGATATTGTAACTGTCGTGAGTTAGTCTACCTGTTTAACTGAATTAAGTAAGTCACCACCAGATCAAACTCAATCCAATCTATTGTCACAGGGACTGCTTAATCATCATCATCACCATCATCACTATGATTTGGTGAGTTTATAAGGTGGTTACTAAGTATACACTTTGAAATAATCTAGTCTTAAACGCGTTGTAAACGTTG
Organism: Dirona pellucida; assembly: GCA_030265205.1. Lineage (NCBI taxonomy): Eukaryota > Metazoa > Mollusca > Gastropoda > Nudibranchia > Dironidae > Dirona > Dirona pellucida. The sequence continues at coordinate 2,997 of JARDUL010185101.1, forward strand.
ACTGAACATGAAAATCACAATGGGATGTACTCATTGAACCCGTCCAAAACAAGAATAGCTCTAACTGGATGCTTTGTTGCTGCAAGTGAACAATTCATGGGGCAAAGGAAGTTTGACAAAAGGAAATTTTTTCACACTTTCCGACGGCTCTCCGTTTCAAAATGCACAATGCAGTCTTTGCAATAATGTTCTGCATAACTGCTCCACAATACGCGTATAATATCGATATTCTGTCTTAACTGTATCCCGAGTTAAACGAATTATTTCAAGTACGACATATTCCACTCGTATTATTATTTTTTTGCCACCAGTTATAATACAATTTTGTATTGGTATGAGGGCAAACTCGTACAAACGTGATAAACATTATAACAAAATTGAAATTACAAATTTGAAAACAAACTGACTGAATGAGTGATCCGCCTCTCCAACAGCTTCTATTTCAATTCTTGAATAAATCACTTGTAGGTGAAGTGCTCTTATCTCCCTCTCAGCCAATCTTTGATGTTTGCCGTACGAACTCCCCCCACTGTGTTCTGCACCTGAGGCGATTTGCCACGACATAATAATATCAAAACACGAAATAACGCTATGAGAACCATGTCAGCTCTACCTACGAATGTATCTTCGGGTGAGAATAATAATAATATAATAACGGTCTGTAAATAAGAATCGGTAATTATCAAATTTATCTCCATTTTCCTGTGTATTCAACTCAATTTGATCATGTAGTACTGTTTCACAAAAAGAGGAAAACATGATAAAAGGTCGTATTGTATTGGTCAGAAAGAATGGTATCATGTGGTGTCCTCGTAAAGGTTGGACATCTTCCAAAGAGATTGTGATGTTGCTGCTAATGCTGACTGATGGTGACAATGTTGAAAATAGGGGAGAAGGACATTGAAGAACTCGAGTTGTATGTGGATGAGGTGAATGAATTATGATGTTTGTGGTTGAAAAGTGTCATGCAAATATCACCACTGTTATCACCATCACCACCGCTATCATCACCACCACCACCACTATCATCACCACCACCGATATCATCACCACCACCGCCACCACCGCTAGCATCACCACCACCACCACCACCACTGCTAGCATCACCACCACCGCTATCATCACCACCACCACCGCTATCATCATCACCACCACCGCTATCATCACCACCATCACCTCTATCATCACCACCACCACCGATATCATCACCACCACCACCGCTAGCATCACCACCACCACCACCGCTAGCATCACCACCACCGCTAGCATCACCACCACCGTCATCACCACCACCACCACCGCTATCATCACCACCACAACCGTTAGCATCAGCACCACCGCTATCATCACCACCACCACCGCTAACATCACCACCACCACCACCACAGCTAGCATCACCACCACCGCTATCATCACCACCACCACCGCTACCATCACCACCACCACTGTTATCATCACCACCACCACCTCTATCATCATCACCACCACCACCGCTAACATCACCACCACCACCACCACCTCTAGCATCACCACCACCACCGCTATCATCATCACAACCACCACCGCTAACATCACCACCACCACCACCACCGCTAGCATCACCACCGCTATCATCATCACAACCACCACCGCTAACATCACCACCACCACCACCACCGCTAGCATCACCACCACCACCGCTATCATCATCACCACCACCACCGCTAACATCACCACCACCACCACCACCGCTATCATCACCACCACCACCACTATCATCACCACCACCACCGCTACCATCACCACCACCGCCGCTATCATCACCACCACCACCGCTACCATCACCACCACCACCGCTATCATCACCACCACCGCCGCTATCATCACCACCACCACCGCTATCATCACCATCACCGCTGCTATCATTACCACCACCACACCACCGCTATCATCACCACCACCACCACCACCGCTATCACCACCACCACCACCGCTATCATCACCACCACCGCTGCTATCATTACCACCACCACACCACCACTATTATCACCACCACCACCGCTATCACCACCACCATCACCGCTATCATCACCACCACCACCGCTACCATCACTACCACCACCGCTATCATCACCACCGCCACCGGTATCATCACCACCACTACCGATATTATTTACGTCGTCAATCAGGGCAGGGGTAAGCAAACTTCTTAACCCCTGCAGATTGAGGGTTGCATCAGGGTCAATATTGAGTGACAGGGTCAGCATTTAAAAGAAACTTTCACGCTCATGAAAAACTGAATCATAACCACTAACGTTGCATTATGTATACTTTATGATGATATAGACCTAATGTCGAATTAAAATCAATAAAAATACCACTTAGACACAATACATTTTCTTGATAACCACATTATGGGCCCATTGATTGAGTTTCTCTGTTTCGTTTACGGCATGCAACGTCATGTTAATTTGTCATTACTTTGGTGCAACTGAGTACCCCCCCCCCCCCCCGGCCAAGTGATATGTATACGTCTTGCTTAATCCAAAATGAAATAATGACGATGATTGGGAATATTAAACGTATTTGTTCCCGGAAGATAATGTAGTGTGCCTACTTAAAATAACGTATTGAATTCATGAACCATAATTTGGCATGTGTATATTATTATGATAATATTGTAAGTATAATGTAGAGAGAGCACTTTTACGAAGAAGACACTAAGATGGAGAATGAGTCAAACTGGTGTGAGAACCGTTGAACAATAAAAGCATATGAAATTCAAACAAGACAATTCTTTAGTCAATTGTGTCGACACGTAACGACGCAACAAATAAAACACCTACGCCAACTGTTTACGTAGGCTCAATAGTCTAATGTTTCCAAAATACTCGTCATACGTGCTGTTTTTGTTGACAAAGCGGTGTACTTGTGTCAAGCACTCGCGGGTCGAAAGGATACGGTAGGCGGCCAGTGACTTGCCCATCCCTGTTTTTTGTGTATAGAAAAATATATTGTGGGGATTTCAAAAGAGACAATTAAAAAACCCTGACGCACTAGTCTAGTTGAACTAACGGGAAGATTTGGTAGCGTTTATTAATGACAATGATGATAGAGGCGAATCTGTACAAATAATGCAGCCATCTCTCTACAGCTCCAACAGGAGCCCTTGGCAAAATCTTGTTAGCTTTTATAACAGAGGAAGTAAACACGGAGAGGAAACATTGTAATGTGACTGGAATATGAATCTTGTAAAGTATAATGTTTGATCATTAGTCATTCAAGGCCAAGTATTTAAAACTCTGATTAATGGTGGTGACCCAGTGTCAAGGGTTGGAGATCCAACACGAGATTGCACTGCTAGCTCTATGCTCAGTAGTGTAGTATGATGGTTGGGGTATCTTCAAACATACTGACATAATAGTTACGAAGGGTTTTAGTTTTTAGATAGATGTGTCTTGTGCGATATTTAGGGCTAAACAAAACTCCGAATTGTCGTTAGAACTAGATCATAACTTTTTAGAAGCTTGATTATGTCAATCATGGAAATGTTAAGTAAAATGTATACAAACAAAATATTCGTGCTAAAATTTAAAAAAAAAAGAATTTAACGATAGATAAGTTTCTTCCTTTGGCATAGCCGTTTGGCTTGCCCCGTGTTTTGAGATAATGTGATTCCCTTGAAACTTTCAAAAAGAAACTGAAGACACATGATATTTATATTGTAAAACTGGCATATAATAATTATGCCATAGTATAATGAGTTATCAAATTTCTTAAGTTTTTAATGTCCATCCATGTATCATGTTCAAATCATTAAAAACAATTACTTATGTGTCAAGGGCCCAGAATTTGCTTAAAATGAGAAGTGGCGCTATATGAAATGTTCATTATTATTGATACAAAATAGATTTGTAAGGTTGTATGTTATTGACACGTGTTGGAGAAAGAAATTAACAACATAACGTATATTTTTATATGACAACCACGCAAGGCTAGAGCTGAGCATCCTCCTTGCTATCATGGCTGGCCCGATTCATGTCCGCGTCACATTTTGAATTTTGAACATTGAGAAATCGATCTTTCTATAAGTAATCGCTGATCAAGACTCGTTCATCAATACAAACCAGTGACAATGGTTGGGATTTTAAGATTATTCGTTCCCGGAAGGAAGCTACGCCTGCATCACCTGCATAGATTCAATACCTGAATTGATATCGCGGTTTATTCCCCCCGTATTCATCTTTATGTTGTAGTATAATACGAAAAGTTATCATCGATTTTTTTTTAATGATGAAATTTTGCGTTTTAACTTTGATCGATAAATTCCTATTTCAATAGCATTTCGTCGCCTCATTTCCCCTAACAAAATTCCTTCCATGTTTTCAGTCTAAGTGATTTCCACTATTAGGCCTGATAGCTATAGAGATTAACACATTGCCACTGACCAAGCTGATGATGGGGGTTCGAGTCTAGCTTTTCTGCATTGTGTTTTTCCATTGCCAAAAAATAACTCCTACTATATACATTGCGGCGCTGCACTGCGACTTATGCTTGGGTTAATTTGGACTCTTTTTTTCTCGAAATATACCCTAGCAGCAACCCTAACGGCAAAGTGCCTTTGTGGACAAAATATAGGCAACGCTTTATTTCTATTTATTTAGATAGGAGACTTAAAGATCGAAAAAAAATCGCATAACTAATATTTGACCAAAAGAAAAAGCCCTCAATGTGAAATGTACTTACTTACTTTCCTCTTGGTGCCATTGGGCACATACGGCGTCTATAAGGGATTTCCATTGCAGTCGGTTGGACCTTTTTTTTCTGATGATCTCCCATGTTAGACCTGTTTCCAGGAGTTCCTTTCCGACGGTTCGTCGCCATGTTTCTTTGTGTCGGCCCCTCTTTCTTTTCCCATCAGGTGCTGTCCAGTGTAGAGTTGTTTTCGGTAATGCGTGTTGGTCCATCCTTACAACATGACCAAGCCATCGCCATCTTCTTCTTTTGATCAGCATTTCTACACTAGAGCAGTATGATTTTTCTAAAAGATCTTAAATGTGTCATGCACAAAATATCATTAACGTCCAGAAATGGATCTCAGTAGTGATGACAAGTGGATTTTGTTATGATTGTTTAAAAATCTTTGATGATAATATCACCAACGTTTGCGTGCCCAGTAGAGACAGTCATAAAGTCTATTTGCCTTCACAGCGTTCAATTTCCGCCACTGTCTATGCCCATCAAACATTGGAGGCTTGTGCATAGGGATGGTGTGGCTAATTTTGTTTGTATCTCATTAATGCTAGGAGTGGCTGGACCGTCCGATTCATACCGAGCTGCCATGACATGTATATTCATAGGCCTTACGTTAACTGATTAAAAAAATGATATTGTGTTCACGCAATGCAACTAGGCAACACTATTTTACGTCACATTTGGATATAATTAAATTATTTTCAATGAATGACTGGATGATATTGTGACGTCAGTGGCCGAGAGGTTAGGCTGCCCGGACTTGAGGTTGTGAGATCCCGGGTTCAAATCCAGGCAACGCTACCAATGTTGAGTTATTGGGAAAGACTCTTCGAAAATGTTTTTTCCTCACTTGTCTCAGGTGTGAATAACTATCCATCTAAAGGAAAAGGAGTAAATTGTCAGTATGCTAGCATGATATGATGCGCCTAACAGTCTGCTCTACTGTATGTTTCACAGGGAGTTGAGAATGGTATTGAATGGCATGGCCTGCTGGGGGGGGGGGGGGGGTAAATGATGTAAGGTGTGGGAGCCTGTAATTGTACAGGGACAGGGACTAGAAACCCAGATTCATAATAATATAATTCATGCCACAGGGTAATCATTTCTATTTATCCGTGTGATCTATGACTACGGGTGCTGCAAATCATGCCATTAATTTTAGTGCAAAATCATTATTAATTGCCTCGGAGCATTTTCAATGGATGATTTAGGCGATATAAAAATCCATTACATCGTAGTAGTATATCATTATTGGTAAATAACTGTTCTAACTGAGATACGAGAAGATAACAACGCCACTACCACCTGCAATATTCTCATCTTCGCATACGAGAAGCAGCACAATATGTATTATTAAGGTAGTATTCTTTCGAGAAATTTCCGGACTCCCGCTTACGTGTAATGTTTACAAGCGTCCTTGTTAATGAGTGTTTGGAGTGACTCCGACTGATATTAACGTGATCAAACGAATCGTATTTGTGATGTATGCTGTTAAATTGCGTAGATAGGTCTATAATTTGTCGTTCCATCTTGGCTCGTAACAACTTGTTTTCTTTACTATCAGGGGCGTTTTACAATCGATTCTAAGGTCGCGTAATATGTAATCATTTCAGATATGCCCAAGAGAACAATGAATGTGTCTCTCTGTTTGTCTGCCTGTTTGTTTGTCTATCTATCTATCTATCTATCTATCTGTAGACCCATAAACAAGTCTCTCTCTCTCTCTCTCTCTCTCTCTCTCTCTCTCTCTCCCCCCCCCTTTTTCTCTGAATAAATTATCTATCTACGCATCTATCGAGTTTACATCTGGTTATCTGCCTATCACCACCGACCATCTAGTATATTATCTCAACAGCTTACATTCAATCCCACTATACTGTACGCAAGTCTGACATTTTTTATTTGTTTTCCCTGTATTACCTGTTGGTTCCCTTTCATCCGTTCACAGGCCTATAATAACACCATAAAACACATCTGAACATATAATATCTAAATAAGCAACGTAGCAGGACGAATAGAGGTCTGCGGGCATCATTCACCCGTCACGCTTTGAATAATGCATAATATGACATTACAAGTTTCAAGTTTCAATCTGGGTTTTTAAAAAATTAATTCGAGCTCAGGTGTGATTTTCACACACGAGCAAACAGCCATAACATAATAACAAAACATGTCAATGCGAATTGTTGTTAATATCAAGTCTTATGAATAATCTTATTACACAGCAGTACGGAAATACACTGTATGCTCCCTGTGGAGTGGAAAAGGGGGACTTTGAATGACACGGCCTGCTGCTGCTGGGAAAGGCGCAAAATAGGGGTAGGTGTGGTGACAGGGATGTGTGTGTGTGTGTGTGTGTGTGTGTGTGTGTGTGTGTGTGTTGGGGGGGGGGGGGGTAAATGATTTAAAGTGTGTGTCTCTGTGTGGGTGGTGGATA
>JARDUL010185323.1:0-12091 GCA_030265205.1 Dirona pellucida
ACACACACACACACACACACACACACACACACACACACACACACACAAACAAACACACACTCCTGAAAATGTACACATGTCCAGCAAGACAATCATGTATGTGTTGTGCTTTGGCATGTTAACGATGTCCTTGCATTTGCATTGGATAAACATGATATGGTTTAAGATGAGATAAATAAGATAAATAAGATAAGATAAGATAGATAAGATAAGATAAGATAATATTTTAACTGAGGCCATGAATACGTTGTTACACTAAAGACAAATTCACACGTATGTTGGTATTGCATGGATGTTAAGGCAGCGGAGAGAAACATTTAACGTCAATCAACTCTTTTGTTGTTGTTTTTTTTTGTTGGGGGTTTTTTTTTTGGAGGGGGGGGGGGGATGTTTGTTTGTTTGTTTGTTTTTATATTTAAATATTTTTTTTGGTTTTTTTGGTTGTTTGCAATTGAAAACAAGAAGCCTTGAATCATGTGTGCTTAACAGATAATATGACGATCTTGATCAGCTTTTGCTGATACAGATCTCTCATTAATTTTCCCCACTCAACTTGTTCTTTTCTAAGCCTTCCTATTAAACGAGAGATAAAAACAGAACAACCCTGATCCCTCCTATCAACCGCTAATTCCCATGTCTCGCTTTCCAAATGATGTCCATTCCCGATACACCAACGTGCTCCCCACAAGCATCAACCATATTATCAGTAATGAAGTTTCTGTTATACCCAAGGATAGGGATATCACGTGATATTTTGAAAACATAACTTCTTGAGAAAATGCAAAGATAGGTAGATGTTTTCATCAAATGTAATTAATAATCACTTCAACTGCATTACCTGCAGCAAAGAACGTCATGACACAGAAGTAAAGCATATAGATATTGAATGAAAAAATATTTATCATAGGTGACCATTTTTTTTTAGAATATGAAGAATGTCTAATGAGTCGTTTTCTTCCCATCTATCGTTACAGCCTCCTTCTATGGGGAAAGCTACATCTTGACACCTGTTGAAGATGCCAACAGCTCCACTTCCATCTCCTTGGTCTTTCGCACTCATCGGCCCCAGGGTTTGCTATTCCTGGCAGCCGGTGAGACGGACTATATCATCGTCCAGCTCAATGCTGGCATCGTGGAAACCCGGGTGAATTTGGGGTCAGGGGAGGCCATCGTGTTGTCTGCAAGAGGCTTGCGCCTGGACGATTCTCGGTGGCATGAGCTGGTGGTCAACAGAACCCTGGACACAGTCTATGTCACAATCGATGGGATTGGCCACGGTCAGGGGGCGACGCCAGGTCCATACCATGACTTGAACGTTGACCTGGGGGTTTTCTTGGGAGGATCATGGAACTTGAAAAAAGATGTTTATCGGGAGGCCAAGTCTTTTAGGGGCTGTTTAAGAGACGTTTATTACAATGGCATGTCAGTTCTTCAAGAGGCCAAGGACCTCAAAAGTGCACAGAATGTATTCCAAGTGGCATGGCATTGCGATGATGAATTCTTTGCACCTTCAGACGCTCCTATCAGTTTTTCATCTGATACATCATTCGTAGCTTTTCCTTATCTGAGAATTTATCCGTCATCCAATAGCATTCTGTCCTGTGAGTTTAAGACACGCAGCGCAGATGCTATTCTCTTGTTCAACTCGGGCAGAGGGAAGGCATGGGAAGATTTCATTGCGGTGGAGTTGGTGGATGGTAGACCTAAACTGTCTGTGGACAAGGGAAGCGGTGTGATAGAGGTTTACTTAGCTAAGGCCGTCAATGATGGCAAGTGGCATCGCCTTGAAGTGTCTCTATCTCAAACTGTGGCTCAACTACAAGTCGATAACCTGAACAATCTCACACGTTTTAATTTAGGGGGTCAAAATGTTTTGAACTTGGCAAATCATTTATTTGTAGGTGGAGTTGGTTTTAAAGCTCGACCTTTAGCCATTAAATTGGGTTTGTCATCTGTGCAAGGGGAGGGGACCATGAAAGGATCCATTTTAGGATGTGTCAAAAATGTTGAGATTAATTCGAGGAGTATTGGCTTCCAACAAATCCAAATATCACGTTTGATTCACCCTGAGTGTGATTGGGACTACCCTTGTGCCAACAATCCATGTCTTCCAATGGCCAAGTGTGTAGAATTGGAGGGACTGGACTTTCGATGTGATTGTAATCAACAAGTGTGTGTTAAAGACGAATTTAAATCTGTGTCACTGGAAAGGAATAAAATTATTGATGGAGTTTTATCAGTACAAAAAGTGAAAGCTGCTGCCAGATCAGAGACTGTTATTAATGAGTCAAATATCCAATTGAATCCTAGTGTCTTACAATACATCGAAGGAGATGACGCCGTTGTATTTACTCTGATGGAACAGCCAAAAATGGGAAAAATTGAAATACGGAATGGGGCTACAACAAATTCTTTTACTTTAAAAGATCTTAAATCGGGTAGAATTATTTACAGGCATAGAGCAGGCTCTTTGGACTTAGATAGCGCTGTCTTTCAAGTCACCTTTGAACCTAGCAGTCAAAACGCTGAGTCAAAATTGAGGGATAAATATGACTTTGTTCTTCCAATACGTATAATGAAGAGGTCGCACAGTAATGTAAGACTTAAAGTTGTCTTGGGTTATGGCAATGTTTTAACCATAACATCTGGAGCTAGAATCCAAATATCTAAATCAATGCTGGATGTTGAAGATTCTACTGTAAATCCTGCTAAGCTGACTTTTGAAATAAAATTCCGGCGGAGTTCAAGAAGTAGATTTGAACGCATTGATGAACCTGGAAAATCAACTATGTCTTTCACGTTAAAAGAAATGCTGGACGGCAGCATTTGGTTTGTGCATGGAGGAGATCAGATAGTGTACACAACTGTAGAAGTTACAGATGGAATGTCTTCCAGTGACATCATGGATCTTCGGTTCAAAGTGGAACAACTCAAAATCACCGTTGTCAACAATACTGGACTATTGTTAGATTACGGGTCTAGTCATGTAATTACGCCTTACAATCTGAGCTCTGTGCCCAATGTGGAGACTGAAAAGATAGATCTTTTGTACCACATTACTCATTCTGTAAGTCATGGAGCGATCCAAAAGATGGACATTGACACAAATCAGTGGATGGACGTAGAGAGCTTCACTCAAGATGATGTCAACGCTGGCCTCATACGATACACTCACCTTCCTGGCGAAACCGTCGCTAGCTTTGATGAACTTTGGTTCGAAGTTATGGCCAAAGATGAGAAAACTTCATCTTTCTCCTTCAACATCCGCTTCAGGACAGTCACTTTATACGTTGACCATGAATTTGATCTAATCCTGGAACAAGTTCTATTTGCAAAACTAACTTCAAATTATTTGTCTGTCAAATCCAATGCAGAATCTCTAGATTTTAATAAGATTGTTTTCACAATTCATACACTTCCTCGGAGAGGTTTTTTGTACTTAATTAAAACCAAAGAAGTAGATCTGAGCCGTCTCCAGCAAGGACAACCTCTAACTGTAGATGGTAAATTCACCCAGCAGGATGTCAACAAGGGCTATATCTACTACAGGTTTGACTGGCCTACTATGGAAGAGAGTATAGATCACATCATTCTTCATGCCTCTTATTTTGGTTTTACAATCATGGTGCGCACAAAAATTGTGTACCGACCAACCAAATTGGAAATTGAGATCATCAACGAAGGATTATCTGGGGTGATGGAGGGTAGATTCAAGGCGATAACTGAGGACATGTTGGCTGTCGATACGGATGACTTTTCCTTATACACCTTTTCAGTCCTTCGTAGGCCTGAGCATGGCGCTGTCAATATTATTGATCCTGCAACATCGTCAACAGTGAGACCAAACACTTCTTTCTTCACGATGATAGAAATATTGGATAGACAAGTCGTTTACCTCCATGATGACAGTGAGCACGATTCCGACTCGTTCACTTTCTCTGTCATACCCATAATTGAAACCAAAGGCAAAGAAAGTGAGGAAATCCAAGAAATAACGGGAACGTTTCAAATAAAGATAACTATGAGAAATGACAATGCTCCAGTGAGAACTGTGAATAAGGTATTTCATGTAGCAACTGGCCAGTCCAAGCATTTGACCATTGAAGATTTAGCATTTGAAGATCCAGACATAGATTTTGATTCATCAAAGCTGTTTTACCAAACCCAAGCTATTCCAAATGGGAAATTACTCAGGGCATCCACCAAGGAAAGGATATTTAATTTCACTCAAGAGGACCTACAAGAAAGCAACCTCCTCTTTCAACATTCTGGAGAAAGCTATGCCCGTGCGCCTCTTATTGTGTCCGATGGTAAATTTTTCAGTAACAGTTTGTTTGAGGTTCAGGCTTTAGATCCTTACATTGCAATTGTCAGTAACACTGGAATAGTGGTCAGGAAAGGCCAGTCTGTGGTCATTTCAGCACAGAACCTGAGTGTGGAATCTAATTTAGATATTGAGCCGGCTGACGTCATGTTTGACGTCCTGGACAGGCCCAAATTTGGATACTTGCGTGTACGTGGGAGAGAAGGAAATACATTTACTTACCAAGACCTGAAACATGGACAAGTGGTTTATGTAAACAATGAGCAAGATAGTACGGAAGACTTTTTCAAATTCAGTGTTTCTTTCAACTCAATAAAGAATGAATCCTATGTTTATATTAAAATTAATTTTAATGGAATAGACGAACCACCAGAAATAATCCATAATCAGATTTTAGAAGTAACAGCCCTTCATACGGAAGTTATGACAGAAAAATTTCTATGTGTCAGACATAAAGATTATACGGACGATGAGATTGAGTTCATCATCACAAAGTTGCCAGAAAGAGGATACCTGACAGTGAAAGGAAAGAGGGCGAAACCAGGGAGTGCTCCTGAATTTACTCAACAGGAAATTGATGATGGTCTTGTTACTTACACGAGTGAATCATTGGAAATCGCCTTTGACAGTTTCATCTTTGATGTAAGCACTGAATATCAGGGATTGAGGAATATGGAGTTTTTGATCAGTGTCATTCCCCAAAGTGCACAGATCAACAGGGTAAATATTTCTGTGTCAGAAGGAGGAACGGTCTCTCTGCTTATGAATAAAATGTCGTTGAGTAAGCAACTTGTCAACAGCAAAAGGGCAATTGTGATTATAGACAAATCACCAGCACATGGCCAGATTTTGTTGAAGGAAGGTAAACGTCAGAACCGGGTGAGATCTTTCTCAGTCAGCAAACTCTCTCAAGGACTTGTCTCGTACAAGCATGACAACAGTGAAACTCTGTCGGACCATTTCTCTCTCAGGGTTGAATCCTCAGGCGAGGTCACACTGCATCAGGAAACGTTTTTTGCCGTACGGGTGACACCAGTGGATGACCAACCCCCTCAGGTGATCACCAACACTGGACTGGATGTGTGGACAGGCTCTCTGACCCTCTTGACCAGTGTAAGTTTGCAGGCCTCGGACCCAGACTCTGTGAAGGACATGGTGAAGTTTCATGTCTTGTCTGGTCCTAGTAATGGACACCTTGCGTACCTGAACAACACCTTCAGATCCATCTCTTCCTTTTCACAGGTCGACATTGACAGTAAGCAGATCGTCTTTGTTCATAAAGGTAAATTTTTTGTCCTGTGATTTCTGTTTTGTTTTGTTTTGCTGATCCATTTTTACCACTATGGAGTGTCAGGCCAAGCTCCAGCCCAAAATTGATGCCCCATGGATGTACCAAATGCCGAAATACTGGGCTAGAAACTCTACAGATTTGGAATTTAAGAAAAGTCGATGACTTTGACTAAAACGCATTTTGTGTATTTATTTGCGCATTTTGTGTATTTATTTGTATGAGGTGAAACACTGAACCTAGACCTATTGACATCACTTGGACTGTGAAAATCATTTTGATATAATATCTTTATCTGTAGAGTTCTCCAAAGTATCTCACAAACGAGCAATGCTTAAATGAGTGAGTAGATCTGGAGGCGAGGTGGCCGTGAGCTTAGGACATCGGACTCCCCATGGCAAAAGTCATGGGTTCTAATCCTATCCCAGTCACCATTGTTGTTTTTCTTGAGCAGGAAACTTTACCCTGATTGCTTCATTCGACTTTTCCTTAGAAATGGGTACCAGCTTACATTTGAGGAAGTAATCTGCGATAGACCAGTGTCCTATCCAGAAAGGTGGCATTGACACTCTGTCCGCTTCATGCCACAGAAACCGTGATAAGCACCAGCTCTATGGGCCTCAAGGCCCTTAAGGACTTTACTAATAAATGGGAACAGCAAGTTGATTCATTCCGATTGGGATATTGCGATGAGTCAAAATTTTGATACAATTGATGTTATTATAAGACAATTAGATTGTATTTTATGTTAATAAACGATAGAGCTTAATGATTGATGCATTTCTCACCATGGAAACTAATTGGACGAGTAGTCAAGACATTGCACTTTTAAATGAGAGGTCCATGGTTTAAGTCCTGTTATAGTATAGTGCACACATTAATAGGTGTCAGCTAGACCCCATCGGATAACAAAATTCTGTCTGTCCTCTTGATATTTGGGAAGCTGAGCTTAGCTTTAGCTCAATGAACCATACGAGTAAAAGGATTTTACTTCTTATTAAAGATATTTGTGTGACTAAATAACTTTGTGACATTTACAACACATTGTTCAATTTTGTTTGCTCTACTTTTGACCAAAACCAAAATGGTTTAATTTTGACAATTAGGCAGGATATTGTTTGCTTATTATTTGCTTTATTTATTTATTAATTTTTTTCTTCTATCTACAGGAGCAGAAAGTGGCGAGTTCAAATTTCAAGCAACTGATGGCAAAAACTTAGATCAAGTGCGTATGTTTGCCATCCGCGCAAAGCAAGTGAAGATCATCCTTGCCGTGAACAAACCAACCGGTGTCTTTCCTAACGTCCTCCAACCCATCACCAACTCCTCCCTGATGGCCAAGACATCCTCCTCCAACTACACCCATCCCATCATGTACACCATCGTCCACCCTCTCCCCACCAAGGGACGGTTGGTCTCTGTTGTAGGTGGCAGACCTGTAGAAATTAAAACCTTCTCACAGGACGACATCAACCAGATGAAAGTGTTCTATCAACACCGAGCCTACATGAGAATGTGGGATGAGTCTGATTCAATTCGCTTGGAAATTTCGTCGACTTACGCCACGCCTTTGAACAACCAAATCATTCCAATTGATATTTCGTTTTCAAACGTAAATGCTGGAAACTATAAGAAATTGTTACGGATGAAAACGCCGTCTGTGTCTGAAGGAGAGCAGATTACTATTTCACGTAATTATTTTGATTCTACCCAGCTTATTCAAAGTATCAACAGTTTTCGAAAGGGAGTGAAGGTGGAGTTTTCCTTCATGACTTCTGTCTCACATGGATACCTTTGGTTCAATGACATGGATGCTGAAGTGGGAGGTGTCTTTACTCAAGAGGAAGTAAACAACGGGAAACTTGTTTACAGTCATGATCACAGTGAGTGGTCCGAGGACATGTTCCAGTTTGCTGTCAAGATCATGGTACCACGTCCAGTTACTAAAGTCAGCTCCTCTTCATCAAATATTTTCAACTTCTCAATACAAATTCTTCCTGTTAACGACCAGAGATTCGATTTGCTGACCCGCCAATCTCATATCCAAGTTACTCAAGGGTTAGAGGTCACAGTCACCGGTCAAAACTTGTCCACAATAGACCCAGACACTGGACCAGAAGGGATTGAATATATCCTCTTGGAACAACCTGGCAATGGAAGATTTGTCAAGAAGTCTTCACCTAAAATTGGAATTGACACTTTCACCCAGAAAGATATTAATGACGGGTCCATTGTTTTCAAACATGATGGATCTCCACACGGTAGCAGCACAATAAAGTTTAAAGTGTGGGATGGGAAATTCACTCCTTTGTATTCCATCATGCACATTTCAGTCATTCCAATAAAAATAAAAGTTTCACAAGATAGAAGTGTGTCTATCGTTCAGGGACAGAAATCTGTCTCTCTATCTAACGACCAACTTAAAGTATCCACTGACGGGGATTTCATGTCTCTCAGGTACAAAGTGACTCAGCCTCCTCAGTCTGGAAAATTATTGCGGAGAAATAAAAGAATAAGCGAGTTTTCACAGCAGGATATTGAGGATGGATCAGTGTTGTATGTGCAAGATGTAGATTCTCCAGGTGATGATTTCTTTGTATGTAATATTGATTTGAGTTACATTAAAAGTTCTTTAGACGCTGTCCAGTATGATGTGGTGGTGAAACCTTTAATCAAACAAGGACCTCTTTTGTCGGCTGCAGGATCCCATGTTGCAATTACAAGGGCCAGTCTCGATGCCAGTGAACTGGCTCAAATCACTAATGATAATCCTGTGTTCAACATCATTGTGCCACCCAAATATGGCCGAATTATGACGAAGATTCGACAACGAAGAAATACTAACGGGAAACCTATCTTTTCACCAGTGTCCAGCTTTACTTTTGAGGATATTTTATTTACCAAAATATATTTTGTAGCCAACGTGAAATCAAAGCAGCAGGACAGTTTTTCATATACTCTATCTGCCAAAGGTGTTCCTCCTGCTCAGGGAGAGTTTGTTATTCAGCTTGATCCAGCTGATGAAACTGGAGAAGATGATATTGATGTTGATGCAGGGAAGGGGTCTGAAGATGATACAGGGAAAATATTTACAAGTATCAGACCTTTGTCTACAACAGCTCCTGTGGCTAAAAATGAAGATGAGAAAGAGAAGGGTGACGGTGAGGTAGTAAAAGGTGCTGTCATTCAGCCAGACGGCGGTGGGGACAACTCTGCCATGATCATAGCTGGTGTCTGTATCCCCATCATCCTCCTTATTATCGTACTAGTCATTCTTTACCTGACTTGGAGACGGAGACGCAGAAATGCTTACAGGCAGAATGAAAACCCGGTAAAAACTAGGCCCTACATCAGTGGGCCCTTACAGTTAGAACAACCCCATGTGTTTATAGAACCGCATATGGACAGTGATGATTCTCCTGCTAGAGAGGAGGATACGGCTCTGGTGAGTCCGAAGAGTAAAGATGACGATGACATGTATGTCAATACCTCTCACATAAACAAAAGTCATGACATGAGTGACACCAGCCAGTGGTTACGTGCCCCAAATAGTTCCGTCTGTAAGACCTCCCCAGTATTTCGGCATTCCGGTACAGACGAAACATTCGATGACTATGAGAGCTGCTCTATGGTGACGAGTGGTCGGGGTTCAAATGCCAGTGCAGATCTGATGGAGTGGACATTAATGGATCCTGATCTTCTACAACACTGTTACAACAGCCAACCCGTTTTACGAAACAACCAGTACTGGCTGTAGAAGAAGGAAGTTTGGGGGAATAAATGCAGATGGATGAAAGTAGTTGGGAAAGTTTGAAAACGATGAGTGAAAGGGTGTCTGTTGTATGTGTGTTATGATGGCAGTATGGCAGATGATAGTTCTTTTCATATATGTATTATATGAGAATGTAAATAATATTGATAATGGCTATTGTGTGAGGTTGTGCTTGTTTGGACTAAATGCTTCTTTTTTGTCATGGATGAAGCATTTAATTAGATTTAGGATATAATTCAAGTAGTTTGTCATAAAGCTCTAAAGGAACAAATATTGTATACAAGTTATGTTAATGATGATTCCCCTTTGCCAATACTCATAATATATTTGTCACTGTCACAGTTACTTTGTTCTAAGATGTCATTGTAGATAACAAATTTCCTGATATTCTTGTTTTGCTTTAGGTTTATTTTTGCATTCAGTTTTGTTTTGTTTTTTTGCCTACCCTCGCACTCACATACTGATTTGGTGCTCAAGGTACATTGAATTACATAGATCACAAATTTGAGTCACAGATGTGCCAAGACCGGCTTGACCTCGGACCAGCGCTTTGTCACTGTTGTATCCAAGGCCTGTTGGTTTCTCTATGGATGGCAGTCAGTTTACAATGACGTCAACCCACTTTGTTCATTCATCTCATTCAATTGTCGCTCTATAAAACGTGACCCTTTGTGAGTTTTGCATGTTTACGATGATACAATTACAATGTATGTTTTGATTCATACAATGTATGTAGACACATGATATATGGTTTGAAAGGCAATGCATTGTCTTCAGATGATATCTTAGATCAAAAAGGACAATTTTACGTTTAAATAATTCAGTTGCCTCCACATGAAATATCGCCCATTTTACAACCCTTTGTTGGAGAAAAGCAAATTTATAAACTGCTCATAAAGAGACAACTCATATCTTTGTTTGGTTATTCCTCATAATGGATGATCTTACAATGATCATCTATTTAGACTTTCACCAACTATCCTATCTGGATAAAAGTCTCTGTCAGGGCACAATTGAGATCTGCTTGACCACTGTTATTAGGGTATATTTTACACTAACGGATGGCAGGTGGTTTGATTCTGGCTTTGGCCATTGTGTTTTCCCTAGGACAAGAAAATTAACTCCTATTGCCTACATTGTGGCGCTGCACTGCGGCTGACGCTTGGGTTATTTCTGTCTTTTTTTCTAAATAAACCCTGAAGACAAAGTGCCCTTGTGGACAAATCAAAGGTGATTTTATTATTTTATTTTTGTAATCATCATGGTATTGTTATTGCTGTTAATCTATATAACGCACTATTTAATAGCTAAGAAGTGAAGAGTGCACAGTGTAGTGTAAGCAAAAATTACCAAAATCCAAGTGCCACAAAGATGTCCTGCAAAAAACAAACATAATATTCATAAAATATGTCATTCAAAATGTTTGGGTTGCTGGGAAATGCAATGGCCTTTATTGCCTGGGTTGCTTTGCTTTCTTCTTTTAAGTTTAAGAAACGATATTTTTTTTATTGTAAATTTCAAAATGGTGTCAGGTCTGCCTGTGGGATTGTATCTGTTATGAAAATTCTGTGACGATTGAGCTGTACGAAAACTATTGAGGATGACTGATATTTATTGGTGATGATGGAGGATCTTATATCACCCTGTAATGATCGCATTGTTGATATATTATATATACACTCATTTTTGCCTATCTGTTTACCATTACAAGTTTGCTTGTAATTGCGAGCTATTGATTTTTATTTTACACACTTTTTATCGCCAAAGTACCTTTTCATTTATTATGACTACTACTACTACTTACATATATTTACAGTAAACTACAATTTACCGCTTATGAGCATTTCATTTTACAGTACGAGTCATCTGCACATTATTTATTTTTTATCACAATGATGATTTCACTTTGGAATTGTCTTCTAGTCCTCATTGAATTGTTGTATTATCAAGAGTCTATACTCTCTCTAAGGATCTGGATTTCCATTTTTTTTATTTTATTGAATATAATAATATTAATTATACACAAAGATATGCTTAACATATAATATTATTACTGAATGAAATTATGACTGCCAATTTTTTTATTAAAAAAAATAAAATATATAGGCCTATTTCATATTACATTGCTTGTTTACTAAGAAATTTAAGAAATTCAATAATTTTCTGTGAAAAAAAGAAAGACTTGGTGTAATTTAATATTTATTGGTCTGTTGGCATGTTGGATTGTTTAGTATAAGATAGCATTTTCTGTTCATACTCCATACAGTAAAATATTTTCAGAGTCTTTAATTAGAGGATAATGATACTTCATTTTTACTGTCGTTAAGGATGCTTTACTGTCATAGTTGAATTGTTGATGTAATAAAATGCCAATGCTGCCATTTTCAAGTGAAGTGCCCCATACATATTACTGTGGAGAGGAGTACTGTTACTGTATTAAAACAATGGAAAAAGAAAAAAAGATCATGATATAGCTTTAAGTGTAAAACGACTGATGATAAAAATATCATTTCTGATCTTTGCTTTGTTATCTAACGAACATTTTAAAAAACCTATTTTAAAAAAAGGTAAAAGAAAAGAAAACAGTTTGTCTAGATCTGAGAGCTCTGTGTTCTGTTCTTCATTCAAAATTAGACTGACGGAGGAAATGTTCGTAAAGTTGAAAGAAAGTATCTGGATTCGAGGGGGGGGGGGGGGGGGGGGGAAA
>JARDUL010185435.1:0-10164 GCA_030265205.1 Dirona pellucida
GGAAGGAGTGAACCTGGAAACCTACTTATGGACCAATGTTTTTGATAGCATCCTTGAGTTACCAGATATGCATACGAGACACAAGACTCCAGCATGCAATAAACTACTAAAGATATTACACTATAATAAACCACTCGTGTTTGTCTAAATATCTTCATCGTTGGTTTTGTTTTGAGCTTTAATCATGCGTTTGACCAAATCTATCGTTAGAGCTCATCTTTGCATTTCTGATAACATTGTAAATTTTATTCGCTGGTATAATTTTGAAAGCCACGTCAGCTAAATATTAAAAGAAATGATAATTACAACAGAATAGATGATGTTGAATGGTAAAATTGCTAAGAAAGTTTTAAAATGAAGGAACATGATAACATGCCATTCTCATAACACCACTTTGCGATTTCGCTTCACTTATAGACGTCAAGTAAAATAGATTGCTGAAGTGACAAAAAATAGCAGGCAGAGATACCGAGATTCTGAAGCTGAAGGGAAGGTGACATCCCGGAAGTGAACTGTTCTATTTATTTCTAGCTATTCATTTCTGGTTCAAAAGCACTACTACATCAACTCCTCGTCAGCTTGGGATATTCAGATAGTGTCCGACATCTGTTTTCACAGCAATGGCTGATACGGAGCAAGAAGCAAAGGAGGATAAACCAGATAGTGGTGAAGATTCTGACGATGAAGAGGTCTTGGAAGAGAGTCCATGTGGTAGATGGCAAAAAAGAAGAGAAGAGGTACGTCTAGTCTAGGTAGTAGTAGTAGTAGGTCTAGTCTAGAGAGTAGAAGAAGAGAGTCATAATCTCAAAACGTATGAAAAATGGCCTACGCTGAGAATACAACCGTGAATGAGCCATCATGTTGACTGAGCTGAGTGGCAGGTTTTTCTTACAGCTTGCTTTACGTCATTTGTCTCCCCCCCCCCCCCCCAATATAATAAATGTTGTTTAATGATATGAATGTACCCTTTGCCTTTATATTTATATTTATATATTATATTATATATATATAGATCTTAGGTCTTATTAAGTAGTCTAAGTCTAAGACTACTACTAGTACTAGACCTACTACTACTACTAATACTAATACTAATACTAATACTAATACTGAGGCAGACTTAAGGCTTAAGGCTAAGCCCAAGGCCTGGTCTTCATACTTCAAAATGATTATTATTAGTAGTATTATTAGTATTAGTTTTCAACAAATGTTAGTGACCTTAGCCTTTAGACTAAACTTTAGTCTTTAACTTTAGACTTTAGTTTTAGTAGTAGTAGTTAGTAGTAGTAGTAGTAATAATAGTATAGTAGTAGTAGTAGTAGAGTAGAGCCTCATATATATATTTATGTGAGAGTGTGGAGGTAGTGGTGAGGAGAGTGAGTCAGTGTGAGTGTGAGGGGATAAATAAATATCTACCTATTATTATTACTATTACCTCTGGCCACCCAGGGCCCATTGGCTTCTTGATCGTGGCTCTGGCTCTGCTCTAGCCCTAGCTCTAACTCTAGCAACTAACTACTTTATTTTTTATAAATCACTAGACTAGGCAGCATCGCATACAAAAATCTCTGGTAACTTTAGTTACGAGCTCTTCTTGGGCTTCGGTACTGTGACTGTGAGATTCAATGAGTTTACAACAAAAACAAGGAACTAGACTGACAGGGTCAGAGAGTTCGAAAGTTGATGGTGAAACGTCAGACGAATCTTTCGTCTCAGATTGTGAAATGAATTTGAATAAAAACTTTTTTTTTTCTGTTTTACATTTTATAACATTTTTGTCTTTTAATCAACAGGGCTGCCTGTTCCTGATGTAATGTTCTTATAATTTTATTTACATTTTTATTTTATTTGTTACGGTTTAACCACATGATTAGCCAATTCATGAATTTGGTGTACATTTTTATATATGTCTGTAAAAACAAGTGTTTGAGGTTGGTGTTGAATATTTGCATATATATTTATTTCTTCAACAATCAATTTCAAATTTCAGCATTATGCTGACACAGAAATGTCTAGTCTATCATTATCATTACCAATATCCTTCATTGTGAGCTATGATTTTTAAAATCTCTTTTTGAGCAATCTGGTGCAGTGAAATGATGATTGACTTTTTTATACAGGTGGATCAGAGGGATGTTCCTGGCATTGACAGTGCATTCCTTGCCATGGACACCGAAGAGGGAGTGGAGGTCGTATGGAATGAAGTGCAATTTTCAGAAAAGCGAGATTTCAGGGCACAACAGGTTAGTTCATAGAAGGTCATTAAATGTGAGGTATCGTTTTTTCTTGCTCATTATTGAAAGCTGAATATGTGTATGAACATGCTAATCATTCTATAGATATTTTAAAACGAATGAAGTCGTAAATTGAATCATACTCAACTGACTTTCATTTTATTTTTTTCAGGATAAAATCCGGCAAGTGTTTGACAACCTGTGTCAATTGGATCATCCAAATATTATCAAATTCCACAAATATTGGACAGATTCTAAGTCAGAAAAGCCTCGGGTATGTTAAATTGATATTTTTATCCCCTCTCACTCTCACTCTCACTGAATTGCACTCATTTTTAATGTCAGCAATTCAGCGAGTGGTAAAACGAATATAAATGAGCAAATAAATTGCAGGTAAAATAATTTACAATAAAAGGGCAATTTAAATAAATTTTTTAATTTAAAACAAGTTCTTTAGAAAGTTGTAAGTCAAATGTAAATAGTTATTCAAAGGCGATTGTTATAATGGTAGACAACAAGAGGAAATTGATGAAAAGGGATGGAGGAGGCAGGATGTTAAAATCTTTGTGCTTTTTGAAATTAGGCTAAATGCTTGGGAATGAGAAGAACTATCTAGTATCTTGGTTCATTACAGGTCTTATGATTTGACAAACACATTCCTGACACAAATGATCTCACACACCCCTCTCCATCCAAACAACACCCCCTTCACTGCCACACACACACAATCGTGCCGGTGGATAAGTCGTGCAATACGACATGATTGCTGACCTCGTCTTTATCATGCTCACCATTCAGACTCTGCAGTCTGTTAAAACCTGCAGCGAGCTTAAAAGCAAACTGTCCGTCCACTCGTTTCCATGGAATATAATATCTCCGCCGGTCGTTTGCTGACCGTCTGCTCATTTTAAAAATGTTCGTTTACTGCTGGCATCGGAGGTGTCTGCAGCTAATGAACTGTCCGCAACCCCTCACCCCATCTCTATCTCTCACCCCGAACTCAAAATGTATTTAAAAGTTTAATTAATTTTGTCTTTGTTAATATGTATACATTAATGTTTTCATAATTTTGTAGTAAACACATTTCATTTTATGGAATGCAAACCTGATATTGTTGTGACGATACAAATGAATTTGACATTTACTGGGGTTTTTTTCATAATGTATTCTTAGTATTCTTATTAGTAAGTTTATGGTAAACCAGGTTATTTAGATTACCTGTATCGTAAAATCTCCTCAGCTTTTGTCACTGACATGTGACTCAACAAAATCTTTAAATTTTTTCCCCTCAGGTCATTTTTATATCCGAGTACATGTCTTCTGGAAGCCTCAAACAGTTCTTGAAAAAGACAAAAAAGAACAATAAGACATTCCAACTCAAGGTAAAGGGTTTTTGGGACTGTCTTGATTTGTCTCTAATTTGATATCCACTTTGTCCACTTTAATAAAAATGTTTTACACATGTGTATTTGTTCAAACTTGAAGAAGCATTCTTTCTCAATATTTAAGCTATACTATTCTATTTTAAAGAACTAAATGTGACTGATTTTTTTTCATTTATTCTTTTTTGTTAAGATAATGTTCACATGATTCCAACTGGTGTAGTTGTGTCAATGAATTTCCTCCTTTCTTTGCCTCAAGTGTTTCCTTTCCATTCTGACTTTTCTAAAACTACTTCCCACCTCACTTGGTTTCTCTGCTGTTTACAGTCAAATTGATAGTGATTCAAGATATATAATTTGTTATATTTTCTTTCTTTTCTTTTTTGAAATTGTTATTACAGGCCTGGAAACGTTGGTGCACACAGATTTTGTCAGCTCTTAGGTAAGTTACAAATCTCAATAAGCTATTTAAAAACAATGAATTTGATTTTAATTGACATTAGCATGCTCTGTCCTAAGTATGCAAATGTTTTCCCCTGCCGTAACCTCCTTCCAAACCACCCTCAAAATCTATGCCACTGGATCTGTGACATACCTCAAAAATGAGAAAAGGTTCCCAGTTGCCTCAGCCAAACATTCCCATTTTGAAGAGGACAATAAAGACCATATCAATGCCATTGTTTGTCAAAAATTGTCGAAAACAATCAAGCTTTACCTTCACAGTCCAACGACGTTGAGACAAGAAAAAGAACAAACATTCATTGTTCTATTAGGCTATTGACTTATATCCCATGTGTACGAAATTGCGTTTGTGAGCCTCCAAAGTGTTCTGTTCTGTTCGTGTGCCGATTGCTGGCAGATAAAAGGAAAGACGTGGCCAAACACTACATGGCCCTCTGAGAAATTACGGGTCACAAGGGATTACCTATGTGACAACATTAAAATCTAATATTTAATCAAAAACAAATTTTATGCTAGAGAAATGGTTGTTCCCAAAACTTGTTTATCGCTTTGATTGAAATTGATTGATTGTTTGAATGCTTGATGTGTGAGTACCTGATCATGATCTGTTTAATTCCTTTCTTTGTCAGTTATTTGCATTCTTGTGACCCACCCATAATTCATGGGAATTTGACCACTGAAACCATCTACATTCAACACAACGGCCTCATCAAGATAGGCTCAGGTAAATATTCCTGATGGATATTAAAGGCATATTTTGGTGCTTGTAATTTGGATACATCATGCTAGTAAAACATGTTTTCGTCATTAACCCTTTTAATAGCAATGGGAATTCTTCAATTTTTTCTTAAAAGGTGTTTGCATTTACAATCAAACGCGGTCAATGGATTAAGCCAGCCTCCATAATTACAGTGGAAAGACTATAACTATAAGGGTTGGGTCTCTTAAACTTAACCTCTTTCTGACGTTTGTTTGATCTTTACTTTGTAGATGTGAATGGAATGGGGGTTATTTGGAAATATAAAGGGGAGTGTTTGTGATTAGCTGAGCTTCCTACCAGACACCATGGCAGTATCGATACATATTGTCTTTGATTTGCTAGTATCGAGCAAGCTATCTACCTATATTATATTCTATCAATGGTTATAGCTGCTCTGCTATTTAGCAATGTGTGTGTGTGTTTAGTTGGAGAAGTGATAATAAAACAGAAGGCATTATGGGAGATATGAAAGGAGATTGATAGTTTCTGATTGAAACGTGAGAGTTTGGTGATAATTGTTTGGGCCATTTTTGAGAAAAGATGTTTTTGATATATTGCAGTTGCTCCTGATGCCATCCAC
Organism: Dirona pellucida; assembly: GCA_030265205.1. Taxonomy (NCBI): domain Eukaryota; kingdom Metazoa; phylum Mollusca; class Gastropoda; order Nudibranchia; family Dironidae; genus Dirona; species Dirona pellucida. The sequence goes on from JARDUL010185435.1 coordinate 5,416, forward strand.
CATCATGTTAAGACCTACAGCGAAGACTTGAAGAACATGCACTACTCTGCCCCAGAATATGAGGGTAAGTTGGTGACTTTGATTATTTTGTGACAATTTGAAATGCTGCATGGTATGAATGTATTTTTTGTTGCTGTTTTCTGGTTATTTTTTTATAAAACTTCCTCTCTCTGTCTAGTCTCCCAGAAGTTGAAGATGAGTTTTTGTTATTGTTAAAAATTCTCCCAATTGGTTGATATATATATGAAGAGTGCTTTTCCATAACAGAATAAGTCATTATTTTCTATTCAGAAATTGAGAAAAACTTCTCATTTAATACTATCACTGCTTGTCTGCATTCATACTTTAGAGTTAGATTTAGTACCGATTTACTGAATTTTGGGGTACCAGTCTATATTTAGTACATAGCTCTGATATTGCTTTAATACCAGGGTAGCATAACTCAAAAAAAGTAAAAAAACCGACTTAGCGAGTTTTGGAAAAGCACTCTTCATATCTACATTGCCTGAAAGTTTCTTTTATGTTAAATCATTAAATACCTTAATCTGGAATGGCGCAGGTGTTGATATTTAGGAGCGGTTGTGATTGTCTCAGATGTTTGTCTCCTTAGCTATGTGTTTGAATATAAGCAATCACATTTTTTTGGGGTGGTAAGCTTGAAAGATTTTTCACATCTTACAAAAGGTCTTATTTGATCTGAATATGTTTTCCAGGCAGTGAGCAAATGACTACCAAGGTCGACCTGTACTCTTTTGGAATGTGTGCTCTTGAAGTAAGTCATCTGTATCAAACACATTCTATCAAATAATGGTAGTTGACACTTAGATTATTGGTTATTTGAGCAACTCTATCATCGAAATGCTTTCCCTTTGAAAAAATTGCAAGGACTAGAATAGCAACCAAGAACCTACCACTTTTAAGATTGAATAAAGAATAATCCAGCTTTTTCAAAAACGTAATATTAATATGATATATGATGATGCTACAGCAAAAGAATTAATTCTCATTGTGAGATGTTAGCTATCATATCATAGTTGTGAAAGTTTTTTTTATTTTTAATATAAATCTTGAACTTTCAGTTCCACATCTTCTTTTTGATACCCGTCATTAATTAATTGCATTTGTTCTCTGTTTCGTTGTATTATGATATTTGAAATGTTTTACAAATTGCAGATGGCAACCCTGGGCTTTCAACCAAATGGGGAAACCCCAACATTTGTGCAGAAAAATACAATCAATAATTCCCTGGAAGTAGTGGAGCATCCCTTGCAAAAGGTATTCCTGAAATCTGTTTTTACTTTCATCCCTGCCTTTAACTGCATTGTCTACTGCTGCCCACGAACACAGAATAAGAATCAAGCAGAACCAACAATTGGCAATTTTAGTGGCACAACTTTGGCACCACACTATACCTCTAAAAGAAACCCCAAACTACCACAAGATGGTGGTGAATACTATATAACATTACTGAGTACGCCATCTTGAGTTGGTCCCCCCCCCCCCCGATCTATATATTACACTCTATATTATATATTTTCCTTAATGTATGTGTAAAGTGTAAGATAAGTTACTCCCTTAGACTTTGAAAGATAATAATTTTATTACTTTTTTTAGGACTTTTTGAGAAGTTGCTTAGATCGTGATCCAGCAACTCGTCCAACAGCAAGAGAGCTTCTATTCCATAAAGTCCTTTTTGAGGTGCATTCTCTCAAGCTGGTTGCTGCTCATCGAGTTGTCAAATCTAATGGTTTGTCATTTACAAATTATAGACAATTTACATATGTTTTTTATTTTTTCCAATATAATAGTTTGTCACAAGTGACTTAATGTTGCTGTTACTAAGATAAAGAATATTTTGCACCTTAAACTACTTTTCCATGAAACACCATTTTCAATCTTTTTTGGTTTCTATGAGCTCGAAGAAATTATTATAGCAACAAGAAATTTCAATTTTTAGGTTTACATACAAGGTTTTTAAAAGATAGAACTCAAAATCATGATTATTATTAACGTATATCCAGATTCTCTGTGGTCCTCAATACTGTATTGTATTGATGAACGGTAAATTTCAAATTTCACTAAGTCTGTGGACAGAATGTTGACAACTCTGGATTAGTTTTGATGAGGTCAATGTTTTGACATTTGTTTAACGCCATGCCCATTTTTCTGATCCTTTAAAGCTTTGATTGGTGATAGTGCTGCGGAGACAAACACAACAAAAATGTTTGATCCCAATCGAGTCATTGCAGTCATTCCCAGTATGAATGGACAGATGTTAGAATGGAGGTGAGGTCAACAAAGGTCATAGAGAGAGGGGGGTGTATTTTGTCTCACTCTTCCGTAGCAACAAGATCTTTTACAGCTATTTGAACTAAATATTATATTAATTACACAGGGCGATAGGAATGCTTTTATTACATAAACATGATGTGTTTACTTTTGATTTAAGAAAAGGAGTCAAAACATTGCATGTAACATGGGTTACCCCGGTTACACAGCTACATAGTTTTTATTTGGATATTTTACCGTTAATTGCTATTTAATGAATGCTGTCACTGTATCAATTGTTTTGTTTTTCCAAAATGCCTTCTTATATGGAGTACTTTTTCTAAGCAATGTCTCAATACAATTTATATATGAATAGTAGTGCAATACTTTTATTTTTACATTCTAGCTTTTGTTGCTAGGTTTTCCTTCCTCCATTTTCAATTCAACATTTACAATGGTGGGAACTACTAACGTTTATGACTTTATTCACTTCTATTTCCTCAGAGTTTCCCAAACCCCGGTGCTAGAGCTAGATAAACTTCTAGACGATGTGAAGTAAGTCTGATTGTTGTCATTCCATTTTAGATTTCATGAGTGGTATATATGAGGGTTGGTTAATGAATCAAGAGTCCTGATATAATGACATCAAGACTAAAGCATTTTGTAACAGATAAAAAGCCAACCTGCCAGTTAAATATAAAGTCAATCCTATTTGAGTCATGAGATGATGTCTTGACATAAATGTTTGAATGGATTAATCTCATTATTGTTAAGATGTGCACAATTGATTGGAAATCACTTTCTTTCAAACTCATAGGTGTGTTATTTGGTTTTTAAATTTTTTTTAATGAGAGAATCTTATACTACAATGTTTAAAGTTTGATTGTTGTTTTTGTCTTTTTTAATCTGACACCAAAAGGAACCCCAAGTTGTAGTAATGAAAGATGGATGTCATTTGAAACTGTGATTTTTTACATATATATTTTTTTTTTTTACTCTTCCAGGAATGGCATTTATCCCCTTACAGCATTTGCAATGAACACCCCTCAGTCCTCCAGGCCTCGTGCTATTAGCCCAGAGGTGGCCGAGTCGGTAAAATCTGAGACACCTGAACCTTACGATGTGGAGAGTAGAATGATCATTTCTATGACTTGTAGTGTGAGTTCCATTGCCTTGTTTGATTGTATTATGCACATAGAATCAATAAATGGAATGAGATTCAGTTGTTTTAAATGACAACATGCGATGTGTACTGGTTTAGATTATAAGGGAGACCCACTTCAACATGGTCAAACTTCTTCCTTTAGATCAAAACAAGGCTAGGTTTTTATAAATATTTTATCTATGTATTAGAATAGATTATTTTTTAACACAATAGCCTCTGTTGAATATAAATTGATGCAGTCCCTCTGTCGTAATATAAAATTATCTATTTATTGTCTATGATTTTATGCATTGAAGGCCATAGCATATCATTTCGCATTAGTCTCCTCATGTTTTAAGACTTAGAAATTAGTAGTGTTAATTTTAACGAACACCTGGAAATGATGTTGATGTAAAAAGATTTGAACTGTCCCTAACATTTTGGTTAAACATTTTGGAATATAAACAAAAGCACAGGCTTTATCGTCGCATTGTCTTTGTTTCAATCCAGATAACACGCATTGAAGACAGTCCAAACCCTCAGCTTAGTCTGGTGGTCCGATTCGATGACCAGATTAATCGACAGCTTCAGTGCGAGGTTGCCCAGGATTCTGGAGGGACTCTGGCTGATGATCTGGTCTATCACGGTTTCATCAATGAGGTTCGTTTTCATCACGTTGAAATGATTTGTGGTTGATTTATTGAATATCGTATTTAAACATAATATGGTCAAAACCACCTAAAGGGGAATGACTTTGGGGAGATGGTCGTTATAAATCACGGTTTTCAGATTATTATTATTATTCCTTTCTCTTTTTTTTTTCTTCTTTCCCATATATACGCCTTTAATGAACTGTACAATGATTTTAATGCATTAACTTGAGGGTTGTTTGGTAACCGTATGACTTAGTTTGACTTCAACTACGAATCACGTGTCGAATCACATGTCTGCTTGGTTAATTTGTTCCATGTAATGTCGGAAGACGATTGCTTGGGATTTAACCTCCCCAAAATAAAATCCCTGGGAATGCGAAATGTCGTAATTCACTCTCTTTGTTTTTCTTTCCTTGCTATTTCAGAAAGATCGAGACAAAGTGGCTTCGTTGATAGGAAGCACCCTTCCCTCCTCCAGCTTGCCCCCCACCCCAGACAGATTGACGACCTCACCCTTTGCCATAGACGTCTCATAGTGATGGCACCGCCACACCGTGTCCATTTCCTGCCTGTCCTGCTGTCTCTTTGATGCATATTCTACCCATCTTATACTACTACTACTACTACTACTACTACTACTACTACTACTACTACTACTACTACTACTACTACTACTACTACTAC
>JARDUL010185768.1:0-10160 GCA_030265205.1 Dirona pellucida
AGCCAGTGAAGTGAAGATAAGAGAGGGGTAATGTGATTAGATTTCTTACTTTGAAAGATAGTGCGCGCTGCGCAGTTTTTGACTCTCTGCAATTTATGAAGTTGTTCTTGAGGGAGGCCAGAAAAAAGGGAATTGCAATAGTCAAGACAGAGCCTTAAAATTTCTGAAGGATTCCAAAAATCTTCTGATTCAGGATTTGAACCGATGACCTGACCATCAAAAAGCAACCGTATGAACGACTACATTCTAATCAAGTTTTTCTCCGACATATTTTTATATTCGATAATCCAGCTTTCCAGAAGTAGGAGGTAAATCACCTTGACCTAATTGCCGTCCTGAGCTAGTCAAATTTTGTCTGGTTTGGTGATGGTACCCAGACAATTAATGTATGTGGATGGTCCAGCTTATTTATGGCTTTGAATTGCTTGGCCTCCATAATGAAAAGGATTAAGAACAAATTATCCATTGTATCGGTGATAACAAATTAGCCTCCATGCTTAAATTCTTTTCAATTTGAAGGATAACTTTGATGGCAGCCTGACCATGCAGAATGCAGTTTTCCACTACCCCATGCGGCCTACAATACCTGTATTGAATGGAATGGACTTGGCAATACAACCTGGTGAAACAGTTGCTTTAGTTGGTGCCAGTGGGTGTGGTAAAAGCACTTTCACCCAAATACTGCAGAGATTCTATGATCTAGACAGTGGTGCTGTGGTAAATATACTAACTTCTATTTGAATGTAATGGATCATATCATATTTGTTTGTATAGACATTCATTACACAATGCAATACAGTACTACTTGTAACAAAATCTATGAGATTAAATGTTTAATCATTTAGGCAAGAAAATAACAGCATTAACTTATTCAAGACTTTTAGTATCTAGTCCTTTTGTTCCTATTTCAAAATAATTTATGTTTGTCAACAACTTATATGTTTTCTATGTAAAAGGAAAAAGGCAGACAGTTATGACAATTCCTTATGCATGAGATTGGAAGGTGACACAAATTGGAAATATTAAAATAGAGAATGCATAATTACAATAACACTTCACATCTGTCTTTTTATATAGCTTGCCTAGTGCTGCGCCACTATGTATTACTTACTTAATCCTCTTGGTACCATGGGGAACATTAGGTGTCAAATTGGGAACTCCACTGTTGTGAGTTAACTGCTTGTGATCAGATAGCCACCCATGTCAGGTTTGCCTCTTTAAGCTCTTTTCTGAAAGTTTATTACCACAATGTATATAATTTTAGATAATAATAGCGATGAGATTTTATTGATCGTTGATGATTACACTGAGAATTCATGACAAACTGTCATCTGCCATTTACTCATGTTTTCATCTCAGGGCTCACAACAAACCTTATTGTCATCATCAAAATCATACTTATAAGATAGATCTGCAATTAAAGATGTTACTCATCCATTTTATCTCCAACAGTTTGCCAATTCTGTTGACCTTAAAAACATAAACCTGTCCTGGTTCAGAAAGCAAGTTAGTATTGTGTCTCAAGAGCCAACCCTATTTGACACTAGTATCGCAGAGAATATTGCATATGGCGATAATTCAAGAATTGTGCAAATGGATGAAATCATCAACGCAGCTAAAAATGCAAACATTCATCAATTTATTTCTTCCTTACCAGAGGTAAGAAATTTGAGTTTCCATGTGTATATTTTGAATTTGTATTACCGTTCAATAAATAGATCAAACACCAAAACAGTTTTTAAGAATTAAGCTGAATATGTTATTATATTATGAAATTCAATATTTTTTCTACATATCTTTAAAAATGATTCTAAATCTGAAAAGATAACATTTTTATGACAACTTTCTTCTATTCTCAACAATGAGGGATTAGAGCAACTGAGTTATAAATAAAAGTGAAAGTTAAAATCATTTATTGTTTTTGTTGTAGCATTTAGTGACAAAAAATGAGTTGCTATGTATTTGAAAAATCAGGCTTCACTTCTCTAATATGTATGTGCTTCACATGGAATAATTGTTTGGAAATAATGGAGACCATGGTATCAAAAAGGAGTTTAGATTTTCTTTTATAAAGCATTGCTGGATAGGCTGTATAACAACTGATCTCTCATAAAATTATTGCTGTCAATGCAGGGCTACAATACCAATGTAGGGAGCAAAGGAACCCAGCTGAGTGGAGGTCAGAAACAACGGATTGCTATTGCAAGAGCTCTTGTCCGAAATCCCAAAGTGCTACTATTGGATGAAGCTACATCTGCTTTGGATGCAGAGAGTGAAAAGGTAATAGATTCAGTATTAGACATGTTATAATGAACGTAATATTCCAACCTTCTACAGTTTTGATTTGTCATTCTATCCCAGCAGCCATTTCTGTGATTTATAGTACATTTCCTCTCGATTGCAATATGGATTTGACCAGGCAAAATTCTTCTCACTACCTCATTGGTGTGCTTGTCATTAACACTGTAATGAATATTACAAGGATTCTGAAGAGTATCAGTCCAGTCTATACGTGTTTGTCTCTCTTGTAGAATGTGTTATACAATTTAGATGACATTGACAAGCTATCATTATTTAATTGTATTAAACTTACTTAAGAATTGATTAATGTGGGACTTCAATCTGTGATTTAAAGAAATGATGTCAAAGAATTTTGTTTTAATATGCTTTAATCCAATTGATATTTAGATTGAATTCAAATATTTCTGTTTTTCAGACTGTACAGGAAGCCCTTGACCAAGCAGGTGTAAATCGCACATGTGTGATAATAGCCCATCGCCTCTCCACCATACAGAACGCTGACAGAATAGCTGTTGTCAGCAAAGGGAAAATTGTGGAGATAGGAACACATGCAAAGTTGTTGACCATCAAAGGAGCTTATTACAGACTATATTCTGCACAAAATCGTATAGTGGGAGTTTAAGACCCAAACCTTTTGTTTTGATTGTTGAAAAAAGTCATTAAATCTTAAGCGTTTACTTTCTTAATCATAAGTATTACATAGTTGAATCACTTTGTAATGGCTTCTAGTTGCGCTGCCAAGATTATTTGAAGTCCCCATGTTTTTATGTCCCCTAATCATAGTAACAAAATGAACCAAAGCAGCTGATTTTGTTATATGTAGTTGGAACGTCTTCTTGCTAAATAATAATTGCTGTTTCATCTTATGCTAATCGAGTCCACTCCACTTAATCACAACTCATCAGGAGTGGATTTAACCGAAGCTACAATATTAGAATAAAACGTTGAAAGGCTGTAATCTCTAATTGCCATTTGTACAGACTTGGGACCAATACGTTGGTTAGTAAAGTGTATGACTGACTCTGTTGCATTTTTTTTATCTAAGATGATGAGACATAGAGGTGCTAACAAGTTTTGTGGTCGGTGGTGTGTTTTTAGCATATTTTTGTCCACTGAAACATGGTTGCTAAATTTCGTTACTTTCAAATCTGATTTAGGGCCAGGTCAAGGCTTGAGATGTTGCAATTAACCTGTGACATTCATTGGAAATTAATTATGTTTTTTGGTGAAAAGTTGTGTTGTGTTGTGCAATCAAGCTGATTGCGATTAAGTGAAGTGAATCATTGTATCGTTATGAGAGAACAGATAATTCACTAAAGGTTTGTTTGTTTGTTATCTGTTCCCTGTAATTCTGTAATTAAACAGTGTAGGGACCAACTCTGGATCTGGCCGAGGACAGTGTACAAGGCAGAAGGCATTGATGTGCAAACCCAGATACAAATGTATCCAGGTTAAGCGCAAGTCTGTGCCCCACTAGTACACATGGCCTGACACAGAGCTGGAAAATCTATGGATCAAGATTGCTAAGGCAAGCAGGGGATCAGCCCACTGTGTCAATAAACCTTGTTTGATACAAGAAGCAATACACTGTTAAATATTACTCGTATCAGAACCAGACATGATATTGTAGCCTCAGGTGTTCCCCAACAGCCATAGAAACTGTGGAAGCTTTACCAAAGAGGTAATTCACTGAAGGTTTTATCCTAAAAATCATTATACAGTTGGTTTGTAAATACTCATTATGAAATGTTGATAACTTTTTATGTTATGAGGACAAAGAAATCAAAGATAATCTATATCTATTTAATTTACTATCAAATGTAAACATTTTATATTTTTGTAGTCAGTTTTGTTGGGGGTTGTTTAATTATGTGTGTTTTTGGGTTTTGGGGTGGGTTTGTTTTGGTTTGGGGTTTTTTTTTGTTGGGGGGGAGGGGGTGTTTGGGGTTTTTTCGCTTTTGTGTCAATATTTCAATTTAGTTTTTTGTTTGTAATGAGGCCAGTTCGTGGACAATCATAATTAAAAACAGTAGTGTCCACTTAAGAAAACATGAAAACCATGCTCTTAAATAGAGTCACTCTAAGCAACTGTGCTCTTAGACTTAGAGGGGTAAATTCATGCAGATAAAATTGCCTTTGGTGTGATGACTGTGCTTTTAGATAGATATTGTTTTTAAGGTGGAGTCTTCTTTACAGTGGAAAAAGATACAAACATTCATTTGATATAACAAGGGTCAGGTACACATGAAAACTTTTCAATCATGGCCAAGATAAGCATATATAATAGCTGGCACAAAATACTTCAATACTGCATGAATATACCCTAATCCAAAGAATAAATGGGAAGACATGATATTGTACAGCTTTTCAATGTTTACCGGCCACCCCATTAAAACATTTTGATTCCCCCCTCCCCTCCCTTTCCTGCAATAATTTATGTCTACAAACATTCACTCAAACTCACACACTCACTCACACACTCTCACCGGGGAGCCAGTGGTGCAGTGGCTAAGTCATTCGCCTTTGGTTCAAATCCCGGTGAAAGCACTGGTTTTTTCTCAAGACCTTGATCCCACTTTGCGGCGCTATACTGTGGCTAACACCTGGGTTATTCCAGTCTACCCTCGGAATAGACCCTAAAGACAAATTTCCCCCTGGGAACGCGACACTAGGATTGTCATGACAGAAAATCACAACATTCGTAGGTTTTTACCTTCAGCAGTGTTTATTAAATGAATAGGGAGTGGGGTCTGATGTCTGATGGTAAACAAAATAATTGTAGGAAATAAACAGGAATAGAAAAAATATTGCTGAATGGGGGTATCAAACCCATGCCTGCAGCAGCAATACCACCTTGCCGACAACAGCAGACCACCTCTCTACCAACTGAACTGACTGTGTCGTCATGTATGTTTGTTTATTTTGTCACTGTAGTCTTCACCTAAGAGCATGCTGTGTAAAAGCTGTCATCGCACAAAGATAATTTTTTCTATAAAATGATCAACTTTAAATATCTTTGGGTTTTTTTAATTTGCAGTTTAGGAAGATATGCTTCCCTTAAAATTGTAAACCTATTGCATCTTAAAGCAACATGATATTCATCTGCAATTTTGTTACATTCATCACATATTCTATACATATTATAGTCAACATTGCTGTCTATTCTTTTAATCATGAAGTCATGGGAGCGAAGTATTATTTTTGCATTAACAATTTGTGACAATGGACAGATTTATTTTGATTGAAAAAGATATGTGAATAATTTTGACATGATTTAGATCGTTATGGATTTATCATATTAAGCTAGTCCGCTATTCTTTCTTTCTTTCTTTCTTTCTTTCTTTATCATTTCCTTTCTCCCTTTCGATGTAAGGTTAAATGCGGACAAACTTTCGCCATTAATCTCTATTCAGATTCTTCCTCTTTGCGTCCAAACACCTACGCCCCCTCTTTTCTATTACCTCGGATATTGTTTCTTGTCATACTTTCTTTGGTCTACCTCTTGGTAATTTACCTTGTTGCCTACATTCTTGAATTTGGTTCGGAATCCTACTTTCATTCATTCTATTTACATGTCCAAACCATCTAAGTTGATTTCTCTTTATTTTATTTTCTAAGCTTTCTGCATTTACTTCATCCCTTATTCTAGTGTTTCTAATTTTATCCCTTCTTGGTTTACCTACTGATTTTCTGAGAAATTTCATTACTGATGCTTGTAACCTACTTTTATCACTGCTATTTAGAGTCCAGGATTCACTTCCACATAATCCGCTATTCATTACTTTAAAATAAACCAAACTACTTGTAGTTTAAAATAAAAATGGAAGGCACATATACCCTTACTCCAAATACAAATTGTTAGAAACCCAAATAAATCTTCTCTAACTGATTGGCCCCACAAAACCCAAAAATTTGACAGGAATAAGATACAGTACCATTGGTAATACTAATGCACTGAATCTCTAAATGAGTGATTATGGTCATCTCAGGGCAGTGGTGAAAATTAGACAATTTGAAGAGTTCTTTGACTAAAAGTGATTGTATTCGTTTCAAAACCTAAGTACAGTGGATCATGTTTAAACCGAAATTCTAGGGACTTTATCATTTAGTTTAGTTTAAATATATTTTGGTTTAAGCATTGTGACCAAAAAACAGAAATAGTCAAGGGACACTACTCATCTGTGCTTGTATCACTGTCTACTACATTGAGAAACAAAAGGGTTTAGAGCGAACACGCATTCACTATCCACATTGGCTTGCCTAAGGGGGTTAAGAATAAGAGTGTAGCGGGCTACGGTTGGAGATGAGAGAGTTGACCAGTCATTGCAATCGAGGGCAGGCTATTTTTTTAGCTTTTTAAATGTTGCATTAGCAGATGAGGTGAAGGGTGGAGCACAAACTAAAGACCAATTTTCTTCGGTTTAATGCTAGTATCCACTGTATTTTAAATTCTTTACTGTTTTTATCGGCTCATTTGTAAAGAGACGCAATTTTACCCCCCTTCCTGCATGCAACATATTTTGTTTTTATGTTCACTTTCAACCCGTTTTGCCCAATATTCACAAAGTGAAGTAAGACTTTAAACCAGTCTTACTCTTCTTAAAAACAACTCTGCCATCTGATGCAAACATTGTAACACACTGTGTTCTAAACCAATAACAAAATCATTATTAAGTACTGGCATATCAGTCAAATCATTTTGAAAACTTGAAAAGAGAAATGGTAAGAAATTCAACTTTATCCATGCCTGCTCTTGAAGTAAAACAACTGTTAGCTCTATCAGACTTGAGAGGTACTTCAAAAGTTTATTTTTTACACATGATTTAAACTTACTTTTCATAGTTTTAATCAAATTTATCATTTTATTACTTACTTTGTTTTGATTAAGTTTAAACCAAAGAGCTCTCCTTTTTTTGCTATCAAAATGTGCAGTGAAAAGTTTGTTTACTCAGTCTGAATATTTTTAATGATCCATTGTGAAGTGCCTTTTAATATATGAAAACCTTTATGGAACGACAGATTGGCTTCGTTCAAATTCACTTAAAAGTGTTATTTATCCCAAAATTGTTTATTAGGAAATTTTAGCGGTAACCCGTTAGTCTGATTCAACTGATTGGCACAGCTTGTGATAAATTTGAGTGAAATTTCATTAATGTATGTTGAATATATAAGATAAAGTGTTGAATATGGATTATCATGGCAACTGAATTTTGGGTCATGGATTAGTGATCTGTGGCTGTAGCGATGATAAAAATAATGCTTTTACTTTTACCGATCTCCCCTTCGACACCAAATCATTACTCAAGAATCATTTCAAAACCAGAACTATCATTTACATCAGTTGTTTTAAGCTTTACATGTATTTTTCAAATGATTTTACTTTGGAAACTGTTCATCTTTATATATGTTATTGTGAGCACTATCACAATTATAGTAAGACAAAAATTCTGGAGTTGAGTAGTCGAGGTGTCCCATGCGAATATTTGTACAATATGACTATTGCAGGGGATAAAGTTAAGTACAAAAAAACTCAATTTCTTGGAGGTCCAGAATATTACGTTCTAAACACTTAATATGTTCATATCAAAGTTACCAGTTCACAGGTTTATTGTTGTACTGTAATTTTAGTACAACGGTAAGCCTATCTTGTTACCAATTTAACTTAATACTTGTCTTTTGTTTCGTTGCCTTTCCTCTTTACTGTGCCTAATATTTTTCTTAAAGATTTGTATCTACAACTACAAGATCAAACACAATGTTATGTGTGCTTTTTTAGAGATTCAAGTAATACAGCATCTGCACACATAAACCTATATCTATTATATAAAAAAGAGAAGAGGCTAAAATATTGGATGGATGTAACTCAATTTTCAAATGTCCAAATCTTGTCTTTTGACACCTGCTATGTTTGTATCATGGGCAGTTGATTTTAACTTTTCATGAAAGTTTTTGACATGGTCAAATGTAGGATTTCATTTGTTGATTTTATATTCATTGCCTTGATAGATGCACTAACCTACGACGTGCCACGCACTGTCATGAATACTTAACTTTAAATATTTATTTGGTCGACCTATTAGCATTCAAGAAGATGTGGGGCACTGCCATATTGCAACAGTAACACTCATTGTTCATGCATTTCCCTTCCATTATTTTTTGCTCCTTGAGATGACTATTTATTTCACAAAATATGATGGTTTATGAAATCCATCAAATTAAAAAATGCGTCCTAAGTGACCTCATTAAAAATTTTATATTTTGTTATGTCTTTTTTATATTGATATTTTATTTATTTGTCATAGCTTGATCAAAATACACCTGATTTTGTGTGAAAATTAAATAAACAGGCATACAATAAAAAACGTGTGCGTTCTTACATTCAAGTAGATGAATTGCTTGTTTCATTTGACCTTTGATAAAGTGGAACCATTCACTCTGTCAGGGCGCGACCAGAGCATGATCAAATAATGATTCTTCCCACTCTGTCACTAAATTAATGAGAGAGTGGTATTCATAGTTGTCAAGCAGTTTCTCAAGACAACAAAAGACAGAAAAAAAGACTTTTGTTTGAAAATTGGTCAGAGGATTAAATTTGAATTATTCATTAAAAGAATCTATTGGTTCTGTTTTGTTCTTTTTGCCAACAAAAAAAGCGACACCTGTTTTAGTCCATCTGCAATAGGATTTGAAGGACAGATACTTAAAAAGCTGACTGCGCTTTCAGCTTTCACCCAGGATTTGAACCTAACACCACTGTTAATGAACACCTGAACACAAAAAGCCAAGTTAATGGAGAGTAGAACGGATAACTTAGTTGATAGGTGTATGTGCTCTCATTTGCATGTATTTTATTTCATTAAACTTTGTTGATTTTTCATGGAGAGGTGATGTTACATCTAGAATTTTGCTAGAGCATAGCCACCTTTTTGTGATTTTGCAACTGTCATGGATTAATTTGGGGGGGGTTGATTTGAAATGGAGAAGGCTTGGGTTTGAGCTCCACTACCCAAATGCCAGGTGATGTCGATTGTGATCTGGACCAATTAAAGATAAAAGATGGGTTGATAGTACATATCCCCCTACAAGTACAGGCTCACAGACTTTATATCATACACCTCCCATGACATTTCAAGTCTCAACCAGCCGGAGAACATACAAAAAAGCAGTCTGTTAGATGCATCATACTGAGATTCTGACAATATCTTTCTCTGACTATAGTTAGGTACTCATTCACATTAGAGTCAAGGGAGGCAAAAATATGTGAAGAGAATTTTCCAAGGACTCAACGAGGGGCCAAGCATTGTCAGGATTCAAACCCCAGATCTCACAATCTCGAGCTAGACAATGTAACAACTTGGCCACCAGCATGACACATATTCATTGAGAATATAAGATGTTCTTGCCGCAATTTGAACTTGTGATTTTCCATGTCAGTGGTGAAAATGTATACATTACAAATTACAACTTTGCATCCCCACAACTACCAACTACCAACACAAGTTTTTGACATTATTTTAAGTAAAAATAATTAATTCAACCTTAGCAGGTGACATCCCTTTAAAAAGATATGCCTCTATCAATCAGGGTCTGATATGATAGAACCCATTTAGTGAAGCCCTCAAGGTCATTATATTTCATAGTCCCCTTCACCTGTGCCAAGGTGGCAGCTCTCACTTGTCTTATAACTGAATAGTAACCACTAGGGTAACAGCAAAGTATTTACTGGTACAATGTATGGGCCTCGTCATACATTATTGCCCAATTTACTAGTAAAGGTATTTGGATACAGTGGGCTCATCACCTGCTCGTCTTTAATTCCTGATGCAGAGTCTTTCTAGCCATGTGTTAGGTGATGAGTG
>JARDUL010185878.1:0-10160 GCA_030265205.1 Dirona pellucida
GACTTATCTACTATGTCTGTGGGCGCTGATTCTAAACACATGTGACTTATCTACTATGTCTGTGGGCGCTGATTCTAGACACATAATAATATGGGACTTGCTTTACTATGTGTATGGGCGTTGGATCTGGTCACATGGGTCTTACTTTACTATGTCTATGGCCGTTGGTTCTAGACACATATGAGACTTACTCTACTTACTATGTCTACGGGCGCTGGTTCTAGTCATATAATAAGGGACTTACTTTACTATTTCTACTAGAACTCAGCTCAAATATCAAATGGATATAATATAATTTTCTTACATCAACTAGCTTTTGGAAACAAAGCAAACCTGAACACCGGACACAAAACACAAACAATTTTGAAAAACAATCTAATTCCATTTATGGTTTTAATCAAATATAGGCAGAAAGTGACTTAGTGACATTTTTATTCCATGCAAAAAAACAAAAAAATAGAACAAATGATGAATAACTCAATGGTATTGGTTTAGTATTTATACAAATAAACTGTGCATTCTATGAGCGGAGACTTGCAAGTGGGTAGAGTCAGAGACAAAGTATTAAAAAACAAAAATTCATAAAAAATCATACATAAAACATTGCATTGTTTAGATTTTCACTTAAGCCCATCATTCACTGAATCTCATTTTCTTCCTCACCACTAGTTCATACTTCAAATAGGACATGTTGATAGATATTACAACTAATAACATGTACAAAACTATTTACGAAGAAAAAATTGTGCCTTTTTTGTCATTAAGCCAGTGATTAATCCTTTTATCTCTGTTTTCTTGGCATCAAGTGGACAAGCAACAACATATTATCATTCTTGTGATACGAGGCTGGTCTATTAGTGCACATTAATCTCTCAGCTGTGAGCTGGTTGGTACACGTTTCTACAATTGGGTCGAGTGAGGCACTCGAAGTAAAAACTCTTACCAAAGAATTACGACAACCTGTCAAAATCGGGACTTGAACCCAAAACTTTATGGTGGTGGCTACAAATTACAAACAAACCTACTCTTCCATTTTTACGAATGCCTTGGGTTCTGTCTCATTGTCGTGCCCAATGTAGGACAAAGGGCTGCCTTTATGTCTTTCACTTCCTCCTCCCCCCGAGGGGGCTTGTGTTCTGACTCTGCTTCTGCTATGTGTGGATGAATCGTACAGAGCTTCTATCTGTTTCATTCCTGGGAAACCTAACCTAATGATAATATTACCAATACTTCAGTGCAAATGGGACGTCAAACATAAATAATTGGTGTCTAAAAGCCTTTTGAGATATTTGTTTAGGGTGCTTGGGAGTGTTTTAGTGTTTTAGTTCTACCTCCTCTGTATTTTCCTTCTGCATGTTCAAAACAAAATTCCATGGCTATATTGGCTGGTGTGTTTCAGGCCTCCTGAGAAGGTGCCCGCAGTCTCTGTCTGGATTCCAGTATTTTAATTGAATCAGCTTTTCCCAGACACATGTTCACATCATATCAAAAGTACAGTTTTTGAAGATCCATTATACAATGAAAGACTGTGATGTTGTTCTTCAGTTAAGGCATCACTCACAACAGAGACATTTACATTTACAATTTTGTTGAAAGCCTTACACTAATTTGTCTTCATACTGTGTTGTCACCTTAGTAAATGCAAACATTATCATGTTTCAAAATGAAACATTCACAATTTCAGATGTATCAGACCCATTCTCTAAAAGTAAAAAGTAGCTGAATAATTGATTTATCAACCAGGATAAGAAATGAGGCCTTCCATAATATCTGATATACCTACGCACAAAATATGTTAAAAAAATTGTAACTCTTCATCCATAATCCGGGGCCGCATTCAGTTGGCATAACAGGGTGGGATGCAATAAAAAAGCATTTTATGACACTGTGAGGTCACATAATAAGAGGCGTCTCATGTTTAAAGTGCATCTGTGATCAGACTTCTGAAAGCTTTAAAATGTCAACAAAAAAAACCAAACACCCATCACTTCCAGGCTTACAATTCAGCCACTGTGTTCACCCTTCTATGCTATGGAAGGACCTTCCATGTGACTACAGGCATTTCCATCACATGTTGTCCATTAAAAAGCGTGTGCATAGCCGTAAGTCATGTAGTTTCTGACATTTTAAGAATCTTGTCTTGCAAAGTCGAAAAACCCTCTCAAAGTAACAATCGGCCAATATTGAGCTCCAGTACATAGAAATCAGTAAACGACTATAAATATCAGTGTTTGGTGCCTACAATGATTTTTGTTAAACTTAGTATGTAGAATAGATGTTGTTAGATTGAACATTATGCAAAATGCCGTGATTTCTTTTCAAAATAACCTTGTTGTTATGGTCCAAACAATGTATAATTTTGGTCTAAAAGTAAGGGGATGAGGTGTTAAAAACACATTTTCGGAGGGTTTAATATCTAAAATATCACCCAAAACTATTTTCAACATACAAAGTAGATATTAAAAAAAGCATTTAGAGCAACAAAAAATGTTCATGAAAAATGGTCAAATATCAAGAATTTTCCACCCGCTCACCCCCTTAAGCAAACAAAAAAGCTATAGAAATGGGCCAAAAAGCATTATGAGTATGAAGGTACGAGTTTTGAGCATTGGGATTTCACTATCCACAAGGAGTAATAATAAGAATTAACTGTGATTTGACATGACATTGGAGAGAATAAAATTCCCTCCTCTGATATTTTTTTTCATATAATATATAAATGTATGAGCATCCACATCCAGACACATCATTAATAACCATTAGAATATATTTACAGTGTAAATAGGAATAAATATAAACATTTAAGCTAATTTTAAAATATAAGAACACTTAAGTGAAAGCAGTCATGAGAAAGAACACACATCTACATATATATATATATCAATATATTTTTCCGCTGTCCGCTAATGTATAATAATAATAAAAGTAATAATAACAACGATGATAATAATATTGAAACAAAAAAATCTTTTTGACAAAAGAGAGAAAGAAACACTGACACAAAGATGTGATGGGAAGTGACCTTGGAGACGGGTGAGAAGAGGGATTGCATAAAATACTTATTGCAAAAACAAGACGTTATGATATACAGCTTTGGAGGAAATAAATTCATGACAAATTCATAACAAACAAACCTTTAAACTAAAACTGAAACATATTTAGATTTTCATAGATGGGGGTTGAAGAAAGAAAAAAAAAAGCATGAGTTGTTTGTTTTTTTAAACACTGTCTGTTAAAGGCTTTGATATGATGTGCAATTTTCTTTGTTTTTGAAGAGGCAATCAATTTTACAAAATGATTATTTTCTTCCAATCCATTAAAAGTGCTTACCTTATAGATATCTTTAAAGTCTCAATAATCACTTGCTCTTCTCTCATATCAATAATCAAAACATAGATCTACTGTAAAAGAAAAAAACCCCATAAAAACCCAACATTCAAATAAATTAAAAAAAATAAATAAAAAAAAAGTAGTTTTGACATAATATGAAATGAAATTGGGTTTTCATAATGGGCAACAAAAGATATGTAACTGATCATCACAATATTTGAAGATATTATGGAATTTTTGGAAACATCACAAACTGGCTCAAAGCTATTTCATAATCCGCCTTACATAATAAATGAACAACATCAATGATCTATGAACAAAACAAGTATCAGGGGGATAATTGCCTCTGACGTAGTAGAGTCTAAATCTGATGCAAGTAATTCATGACCTACCAAAAACAAAACTCTTTGGGTTAATAGCGGGAAAAGAGTAAATTTGGAAATATGGCGACGGAATACGATTAAAATAGTGATTTACCAAGCTAACGAGGACCAAATCCTTTTTTTTTTTTCAGTACTTCCTGAATAGCAACATCAAGTTGCAGGGTAGTTCAACTACAGAACTTGTCCTCATTCTTGGGTAAGACAAATGTCTTAACAAACATCCAGGTACTTGATTCAGCAAGGGTGTATGTACAGCACTGCCGTCTAAAATAGTCAAGTCTTGACGTTAAGAGGCTGATATTGATTTATGTTTGTTCTACGGCTGGTTGGTAACATTATTTGTGTGCAAAGCTTGTTCACACCAAGTAGGTGAACTGGTGTTTAAAGATTTATATATCAAGAGTGCTATTGCACCACCTGTACCCTAACAAAAGAGAATACTTATGCATGGAGCATGTCTGCACCTTGAGCTAAGAGACTAATATTATTTTTTTCTCTAAACCCCTTCATTTTGAGTGAAGTCAAAATAAAATATATAACCCAGTAGGAAAATTCATAACGTCAGAAATAAGGTTGTAACAATATGTCATTTTCATTCATTTGAAAAATGTGACAACAAATAAAATTGTTTAAAATGAGATTCTCTTTAGAGTAGAAAAGTTCTGGGATGTATAAAATTATAGGTTGGTTTCATTCAAAGCTGAAGACAGAAGAAAATTAATTCACATCAACAATGAGCATGGCATAATAATTGAAGAGGGGGCTGGTCGGTGGAAGAAGAGTCAATTCCAACTAGGATGATTTTCTTATCATGAAGAGTTACTGTCTTTAAGTTGTGACATTTTAACGATGTCCTGTAGTTTCCCGATTCTAATTTGTTTTCCAACCTCTTGATACCAGAAACCAGCACTCAGACACTCCGAGAGCTCACAGGCACAGGATTTCTGCACACAAACACACAGGCACCCCGGACAAATAAGGGAGATCACCCACTGTGCCAAAGCATCTTTATCAGTCACGAGCAATATTGTTTTTTTTGTTTTTTTTGGTTGCTGTGAATTCTCTCGAAACAATTAAACAAACTTTAAATTATCATTGATGGTCTAATCACTGGCTTTGAATGCGATACAAAAAAGTTAATATTTCTGCCTTCAAACATTGAACCTTTCATAATATTGATGTAAAGCCCATCAGCATGTGGTACGATTCTGTAACAGTTGGCCTGAGTACAGTTCTGGCATACTCACTTTATATATATATATATTACAACCAAGATAGTGACAATCATGAAATAAACCTATAATCTATATATATATAATAAATGAAATCAAAGTTAACTTCCAGTAGAAGGTAAAAAAAAAGCAAAAACAATTTCCAAAATATTCATTCGATTTGTCCCCATGTCATAATTACAAACTATTAGTGTAATAATAAATTACTGTTGCCTTCTGTAAAGTGGTCATTTTAAGCACTATATAAATTAATAAATAAATTATTATTGATTAATCATTATCATATATCATGATGTCATCGTAATATATGTTTGCCTTCTCGAAATTTCTAAAATGCAAAGTACTAGGCTGAGGCCGTAAAATTAGGTACAGAAACGTTATGCCAAAAGCAATATTTACTATAAAAAAAAGAAAAAAAGTACCTCAATCTTGAAGTTTCATAGTGCAGCACCAAATAATGACAGCTAGAATGAAAGCATAATTTGTTTACACAGTGAAAGGACATTGAAAAGTAGGTTACACCTAAGCAAAGGAAAGATGGATGGCTCAGATACTGCTAGTGGTCTATACCATTGTGAGTCCTGGCACAGAAAGGTGAAAATGACATAGTGATAATAATACCAACAGGTCAGCAAGTTTGGTTTTCGTTTTGCTTCTTTTATGGCACTCTGGGAGAGAGAAGTGAAAAGTGAAAGGATTTGCATAAAGAGATGATGATTCGATTCATGAAAAAAAAGCATTATGGTGCTATCAAATATTCACATGTAAATCTTACAAGTCTGATGTCAAATCTGATCTTTTATCTTAATTCTCAAATATCTCTTTAGTCCCATTTCAAGGACATGAACTATATAATAAAATTAATCCTTCAAACCAAAGACTTCGTTAAAAAAGTATTTGTGTAAAAACTGATGAACAAATAATGATTTATATAGATCACTTTTTCAAAATTGAATGACATTTCTACTACTCTGGATAGCTTAAAAATAATACGGCAGATAAAACAAGTTTATCTCTCGAAGACTGATACAAAGAATTATCTTTATAAGACGGATGCAAAATCCAATCTTGATCAGCCTGATAGAATACCTAATCTTTTAAGCCAGACAAAAATACATGTTATCCGAAAGCCTGATACGTGTTCCCAATCTTTGTCTGTGATGTTTTCTATGGTTGAAATATTGACATAAAGGGTTTGCAACTGAAACCCATACATGCAAAATCGTCAAAATGTGCAAATGCTTCGTTTTTTGTTTTATTTAATTTTTTGTCCAATCTGAATATTGGACCAATCAAACAATAGCACCATGATAATGAAATACAACAGAATTCATTCTAAAAATATCCGGTCAAATTTGAACGACTGTCATTCAGGTCATGTGAATCATGCAAGATTATTCTGTTAAGTTACGGTTTGAGAGAGTGCTGATTCATTTCAGTATATGCTCAGGAGAAAGTTTAAGTAGCTACAACAACAAAAAATACAAACAAACAAAAAATTGTTAAAGTTAAAGCAAACGATCTGAACAGTTCTTTCATTATTTATTGTTCATTGTTAAGGAATCACTACCTCATTTTGCAAGAAAAAATAAATTAAATAATCAAAGCCAAATTAATTTTTTTTAAATCATCTCAACAAAAATGAGAAAAGAGAAAGAAAAAAAAGAAAAAAAGGAGAAAAAAACTTAAACCTCTCAGCTGTGAAAACAAATATTATACAATTATTGATTTTGTATGAAAAAACACAAGACTATGTGCTTTAAAGCTGATCATCTTTGATTTTATTCTCACCACTTTTATACTTTAACAAATGAGGAGAATTAGAGGAAAGGGGATTGAACAGAATCTTGCTTGAAATCTTGAAATCAGGTAACAAGTAGTCAAAAAAATTGTCTGAAAATAGTAAAAAAAAAAACCCCCCCCCCCCCCCCACTTTTGAAAAAAACCGAAAACCCACCACAAAAACATCTTATTGGTTAAGGTACAAAAACAAAATAGTTTGAAAAGTTGAAATGCATAACAAAAAAGATTTGGCCTCCTTATCAACTTTGCAGAACAAATAGTGCAAGCTAAAAATCTTTAATAATATATGTATTTGAACACAAAAAAAATCAAATTAAAAAATTCTGTTTTCAACGTCCTTTCCAACATTGTACTGTCATATCAAATGTCCTAATTTAAGTCCATCTGAGATAGAACTTGTGGGACAGAGACAGGTCCAGAGAATCGTCCAATCCAGGACCTTCGCCACAATGCAGGGGATTCCCCAACACAAAAATGAAAGCAGGAAGGGGATTGACATCCCCAAACAAGCTTTTTCTGGTTCTGTCTTTCCCAAGACTATCACCGCAATAAATATGAAATGTAATGAAAATCACAAGTATGTATATATATCAAAATCAGAAACAGGCGATCAGTTCAAAACACGGGAAAAAAAATACAATGATCAACAAAAATATGCACATACAATATATATTTATATATCTATGACATTATATGTATATCATATTAACAAAAAATCATTGGCATATATTGTGAGACTTAAAAGTATCTTGCCTCGACTAAAAAGCCAGTCAAAGAGCACTGATCACAGAGCTTGTCGTCAAATGTGATCAAAAGGTGAAAAGATTAAGTCAGTCGTGTAGAGTGTGAAGAATGAAGGTTGGTGGGCGGTCCAATCTATTTCCTTTTCAGTTTCTCTGGGTTGTGCGATGCCATGTTTGTAAAATCTCGGAAAACATCTTGAAATGTTTCGTCTCCTATGGAAGGAAGTTATTAAAAAATATATAAAGCATTGCCATCTAATCAATCAATTTGGTTTCTCTCTATAATCCTTTCTTGCCTCATCACCAACCTAGAGATGCACTTCTCCCTTTATTTCATTTTTTTATATTCTTTGTATGTTATGTTAGATGTATATTGGTAAAGAAAAAACCTGTTGTCAATTATAGAACTTGTTTTCACTATATACCCATTATTTGTCTTTTACACTAATGTGAAAAATAGTTTTCAAATGTATGGTAAGAAAAGCAGCATTTAAAAAAAAAAAATTTTATTGTTAGAAATGCTGAAAGGATTAAAAGCTAATCCAAATGATTTAATTTAATGTGAAAATCCACTATTTTCTTCACGTTGCGTTCACAAAACTATCTACAGGAAATTGCAGAAAAGACTGCTGACCTGAATTGTATAGATAGCCGTCAGATTCTTTCATTTCATCCTTGAGATTGGCAATTCGTAACCTGAAACAAACAGACCACGACCATGTTAATTGTAGTCAATACATCTTACAATTCAATCATTATTACAAACAATTACCATTATATTCAAAAAATGCCTTGCCCCAATACAATTTGAGCGGTCCCCAAACATTCATCATAAACTGCTTTCAAATATAGAGATTTCAAAATGACATAGATTTCTTAGCTTCCAGGTATAAATGATTTTTAAAATTCCAAATCAGATGAACAAAAATCACTTGATGTGAAGTGTGCACTTAATTGCACCAAAATAAGTTCCCAGAATACAAAACGGATAGAAACTTGATGCAACGGGTCCATAATATAGTCATGCATTTTGACATTGACATTAACTGTCAACACTCATGCCAGTTTGGAACATATCTTGAATGGAAACTGATGATAACTATGAGAAAAGAATTATGCCATTACACAAACTTTTCCTCCAGAAGATGTCACTAGTTACTCGTTTTTGCTGATTGTCAAAATCATGAAAAATGTTTGAGGACAACAATCATTAGGGGGCATAAGCCACTATCCAAGTACCAATCAAGTTAGAGTCAGCAAGAAAGGAGGCGTTAAGGCCGGCAGATTCAAAGGGTTAACGTTTACACTCAGGCTTCCACAGTCTATTTGTTATAATATCTTATCATTAAAGGACGAAATCAAAGTCATGAGCCTAAAGTAGTCAGGAGTAAGAGAGTCATCAAAAAGAGGTAAAATATCACTTTTAAAAATAGTCTTTGACCTATATATATATATCACAATGCCAAAAGCATCGCAATGACGTTGTGTCGTGTATTCTACCAATTCATTCCAGGCAGAAGAGTCGGGATGACGCTTTCAGTGAGACGGGCAATAAGACAAGTAAACCATACCATTTCAGTTCATTACATTAACATTTCATGCCTCAATTTGTACTCACAAGGTAACTATGTCAGCGTGTGCGTTGTCAACAGCAATCATTAGGGGAGTCTGAAAGAACAGATGAAGTTAATATTTAAATAGTGGTGCTATTGAATAAACTTGACTAAAGCTTTCATTTTTCTTGACATACTGCAAAAAGTTTGCCATAGAAGAAAAGAACAACAATTATCTTTTTTTCTCTTAATTACACATCCCTTACCTTTCCTTGGTTGTCTTTGACATTTTGATCAGCTTTTCTCTTCAAAAACTGGCACACTTGGCTGGAGAAAAATCAAATGAAAAGAAAAAATATTCAAAATTTGAATAAATTTATAATATTACAATTATTATAAATACCATAAACAATAAATATGACGTAATCAAGAAAATGAAATAGGCCATTGTAACAGCCTTTCCTGAATATTGTCATCATGTTGCTGCTGATTTATAAATTCTCACGTGTGCTGCACACTGATAGACCCATGAAAGCATCATTTAATCTAATGTAACAAGATCACCATAATAACAACAGTTAGCAAGGGTCAAGGGTCGAATGAATTGGAAAAGAAAACTGGGAGTACAAGAAAGGAAGAACAGCACTATTTCTATGATCTTAAATTAATGAAACCGTCATACGGCTGGCTTCATCCTCAAAACATGACAAATTTTATAAAGTCTTGGTACAAATCATGTGAATGCAAAATAATTTAGTCAGTTAGCAACCCTATCATAAACAATACAATAGCTATTCTATGATTCATTTACCGCTCTTTCTCTGTAACTAGCATATATATATTATTCACATTCATCACCCAATGGAATGCTGTTATGTATTATTTACCCAGTATGTCCATGGATGGTAGCATGATGTAGAGGTGTCCGTCCGTATTTGTCCTTGCGATCTAGTTTGGCATTATTCAGCATCAAGAATTCACAGGCAGCCAAGGATCCCTGAATGATGGAAAGGTATTAGAGGAGACTGCATTACAAAACACAGGCAATAATAGTGAATAAAAAAAGCTTCCAAAGGAGACAAACTACATTTAATAGACGTTTCGGGTTTCCCCTTG
>JARDUL010185989.1:0-10155 GCA_030265205.1 Dirona pellucida
ACTACTACTACTACTACTACTACCACTACTACTACCACTACTACTACCACTACTACTACCACTACTACTACCACTACCACTACCAATACTACTACTACTACCACTACCACCACCACCACCACCACCACCACCATGTATCTCAGTGAAAAAAAAGATAGAAAGGAATTTAACCCGTCACAAATTTTCACAACTGACCTTTTTGACTAACACACACCCCCCCACCCCCCCACCCACAAAACAACCCAACAAAACAAGCAAAAACAAAGCAAAAAAACAAACAAAACAAAAAAACCCCAACAAAACAACTGTGCCACCCACTTAGAGTCGTTCAACATAAACAATACTGATGCCAAGCTAAAAAACTCTGTCTCCTTAATGACTATTGATAAAAGGTGACCGCAGACTACAGTCTTCCTTTACTAGTTGAGCGCTATACAAATTCATTATTTACATTACATTACATTTACTAAAAATGATCCCTCATGAGATCATTTTCAACAATTTCACACATTCGTAACATAATTTCACGATTCCCAGCAAGTCGCGATTGAGCGGAGTGGACTGTTCTTAAAAATTGGTTGTAACGAGTCCTGACCAGTGGTCGCTCCACGTTCATTGTCCTGTTTCTTCTATATATCTTCAGGTCGGGGGCATGTTCGACACGATTCAGCGTAACAACGCGTCCACCATTGACTGGGCCCTAATCCTTGTGCAACTCATTAGTCACGACGTCGTGGACTGTCAGATCTACAGGTGGGTATTCTGTTTGTTTGTTTATCGAGTTCCCTTTATACCGCAATAAGCAGTGTAGGGGCCAGCCATATGTCAAGCTCTGAACGGTGTACATGACAAATGGAAGTAAATCCAAATGTCAATGAGGACTGACTTAGACCACTCATCATCTAACTCATGGCTAGAAAGACTCAGCATCAGGAATTAAAGACGAGCAGATGATGAGCCACTGCGTCCAAATGTCTTTACCAGTAAATTGGACAGGTATACAACAATGTACCATACATTTTACCTGTAAACGGCTTGCTGTTACCCTAGTGGTTACTACTCTGTTATAGGACAATTGAGAGCTGCCACCTGGGCAAGGACAATTGACGGTCTGAATTGAAATTTCTTCCTATCATTCCTTGCTTAGCTATCGAAGACACGATACATTACGCTCTACACAACAACGTAGAAACGATGTTGTTGTTTTTTGCAATATGAACAGAGGAGGGGAAACCATGGCCATGATATTCTTGCACTGATTATTGGTTTTGGATAGCTTAAATCTGGGCATCCAAACTATAAAAATCTACTCCCAAGCCTTTTCGTCGGTTTCAGTTGCTCGTTGGTCCAACATAGGAAGAAACACATTTCGATCTTTTGTTTCCCAATACGGTACGACACCTAATCCGATCAGGCTAAGCTAAAATGTTCACAATCGTTTTCTCCATCCTTCAGATGGTGATTGATTTGTGCTTCGCCACTGGTAACACGTCTTGGTATAATATATACATGTAGAAACTCCAATAAGCATTCTCGCTACTTTGTAGACATAAATTTAAATGCCAAGAATATAATTTGCTATATCTGGCGAGATGTGGAGTTAACGATGATTTGCTTGGAAGTATCAAGTATATAAGTACAAGAATGTATGTTCGTCTTAAGGACTAGTAATAAATATACTGTTTATCGTAGCTTTACATTTGGTAATAGGCATTATTGTTTTCCTTATTTGTAAATGTCAACATGTCCTTGTTGTGAAAATAGACGATGAGAGTGATATGAAAGTTGACAACAATAAAGAAAGTGTACAATCATGCATTTTGGTTTTTGAAGATGGTATTGATTTATTTGCATATTATGCGATAAGAGGACTACCGATGAATAAACAAAATTAAACAGCACATATGAGAATGTAAATATATTATTTATAAAGGCATCGATTGTTCTTCAGAATAGCCCATCGGTAATTAATTAAGGGGCTATTCGTTCCAAATATCCTTTAGCCTACAACGCTCTTCGTCCATACGGTCGATCTCTCGACATTGTGTTATTCATAGTTGTTGCTGCAAGACGCCGGAAGTCTTGGTTCTTTCACAGCAATATTATTCATTTCAACATAATTCAATTAATTCTGGGAAAAAATAGCAAATGACCTACAACTAATTATGCCACATGGAAGTTTTCTGTTGCGCTTCAAACTACTTTGTTTACTTTGTAAAGCGTGCCGTTCATTATCTCTGTAGGGGGTTGCTAACTATTTTGAATGTAATTATAAAGCTCCTAATTTTGTTGATAAAATAGTTGACCCAATTGGATTTCCACTTGTCAAGTGAGACCGCTAAAAGTGCAATGGACTCTTCTCCGCTCCACATAGGAAAGTAGGTGACCTCTGACGACTATTTATGTAATCCAACGCACTTAACGAAGCTGTACATCAAGTAAAGCTGTATCGCAGTTTTGAAATACACTCGATGGTGGCTCTCCACTGAGAATTGGTTATCAGCCAAAGTCTGAATGTTTCACTGTGGCCTGTTTAAATTGCTTAAAGCCTAGTGCAGTTGACACAGTCTTTGGGAAGTAAGTTCCAATAGCCATCTGTAGATAGCGATTTAATGATCTTGTGCAATACACTTTGTTTTCAAGCACTGATGTCAGCTGATTTCAGTTTTATGACCAACCATTTTTAAGTTTAAAGAAGGATGGGTGAGGGGGGGAGCAACTATGAAAAAATGTCGCATTGATGGATTCATTTGCGCGACAGATGAAACATACTATTGAACAAAATAGATAAAGAGGCTTTTGTAGTGACGGATCTCGGTAACATTTGAATATTGCAGGCGTTTTTCAATACGTTGAACGAGAGAGAGCAATATATTGGCAAAGATAACACCACTCAGTCATATCATGATGAAGATGTACTTACCTGCCTGCAAGGGATGTAACACGCATTCCTTTCCAAATTCTGGTAACGATGTCTTACGTGTCTTGGACAGGGAATACTCGGAATAGCCAACCATTGTGTGAGGTACAAGTCGGCAAGAATCCAACAATTCTTGCAAGTGGATGGAAACATGCGTCATGGAGGCTAATAGCTGTGGATTTAGCCATTGCGTGGGTGTAGATGGTAAATTCTGCGGTTCAACGTCGGTAGACGGGAGTAAACGTCACGATACTTTCTTTGAAAACGTATCTGAGACGTACTAAATATGTGAGCAAAACAAAATAATGTATTTAGCTGCTAGAATTGATCTTACTTGTTACTTCTATATCTTAGTAGTTAGTCACTGTTGAATATATTTATAAATATGTTAATCATCTAGCCATGTTTAAGGATAATATACGTTGTGTTGTACCTGAATGGAAACAACGCCCACGTTGACGTCACTAATCTTTTTTTTTTTGTTGAAATTTCCGCCTCCATAACATTCATATAGATTACCTCGGCTCTGACGTCAACGAATCAAATCAAGTCTTAAGTCGGAAATATTAAAGAAGTCGTCATCAAACTTAATAAATCATCATGTTATACAGGGGTCATCATAATATTATTATGTAAATGGCGACAACAGACGTGCTTTATTCATTCGCTGTGGAATTTATTAATTTTCACTACGTTTTTAGTTACCTATCCCTTTATGAACAAGGTGGCTCAAATCACTGACCCCTGACCCTTGCTCTATCAATCCCCACCTTCAGATGTTGTTAAGTGTGTGTCATTAAAACGTATTAAATTGCATCATCGTCATCATCATCATTTTGTATTGTGATAAAATAATTTCATTGATAACATGTCTCTGACCACAATGCCAATAAAGTCCTATATTAAACAAGATAAGATATACTTTATTAATTCAATAGGGAAATTATTAATGTTGCCAAATAGCTTTGTTTAAACACATGATACAGCGAAAATTACTGATATAGTATATCCATTCATACATTCATAAATGCATATAACATGCAAGCAAATCATATAATATTCATACCTATAGAATAATGAAATATAAATAAGTATATTATTAGCAAAACACAATGTGCTGAAAATGTCGCCTAGCTGATGATGGTATAAACGATCTAGCGTTGGTTATCTTTGTTTGGAAGTTTTCATATGGATTAGGTGCCCACTTCTTTCACTTGCATTGTTACCCAGGACGAAGTGCTGTGCTCTAATTAATATCAGCAACGATAGCAGGTGGGATAGTGGAACGGTTATTATAACAATATACCAGTTCTACTCTCCTTATTCCAGGGAGAGCATGTCGCCAGGAATAATCTAATTAACATTGTATTCCCTTAATTGAAGATCTGAGGGAGGGGGCGTGAGCAGAGAATTGCAATAGCCCAGTCGCGACCAAATCATTGAAGATTTCGATAATATCTAAACGTGAAAAGGATTTCAAACGCGAGTCTCTTCGCAGTTCCAGGATCATACCTTAAATGATATTATACTTAATCTGAATTAAAGTGTGTTGACAATGAAGACACCAATGGTTTCTCCTTTAGTGAAAATTGGTTGTTTGTTTATTTGGGAACGAATGTAATTGAAGATATATTTTCAATTTTGATTCAGGTGAATTTGGAAGGGCTTCCGTTTCGTCACCATGAAATTTCCAACCTACTGGCTTCCATCCACAATTTACAACCGTTTTCTTTTTTTTTGTGTCTGACAGAGGTTAAAGTTTGACTGGAAATAGCGTCTGCATAAACGTATGTTTTATCAGCGTAGATATGATAATTCGTTTTATGCTATTTAATACCTTGACACAAAGGCAATGTACAAAGGATGTAAGGAATGTTAACTACATTTCATCTCCCCACACAAGGGGAAGGATTAGCTATCTCCGTTACACACCAAGTCTGGCAATGCCCTCCTTAGACTCCATAATTCAATCAATTTGTCTAATTCCTTCCTCGAGTAGAAATTTCTACCTATGGTGAGTTTCGTACATTGGGGAAAGAATGCTGCGAGTACCATGAACGCTAAAGAAACAAATTAAATGGTCTTGAACGAGGCTTTGACCGAGAGATCACTAATGAGTAAAACCAGAAAGAAAAGGCTAACGATCATTGGGCACTCGAAAATAAAAATTCAGCTCTTCACGCGGCACCTAGGCATTCCTAAGAAAGAAGGAATAAAGATAATCCAACAAGCGTTAGCCTGACGTCAACAGGACTCATCCATGTTGTCCAAGTGAGCAAAATGCTTTATTCACTCGGACATCTTGCACTTGAACAGACAAGGGAAAAGTGAACTACATGTGGTATTTACTACCCCTTTAAACCCAATGAAACGCTGCTGTAGGTGGCGGATTAATCCAGAGGTAGAGGGCTTTTTCTGTATACGCAAGGCGGAGGTGCCGTGGCAGGCATGGGTTCGATTCCCCCGGTCGACGAAAATATTGTTTTCTATTTTCTGTTCTTGTCTCTCACTGGCACTGTTACATTATCCCACTATCATTCTGTCTACTAGAACATCAGTACCCGCTCCCTCTTCATTTATTTTAGAAATCGATAGGCAAAATGGTAACTTGATTAAAGACGTCCATGAAAGACAATAAAACAATGAACAAGGTGATCCGATTTCACGAAGCACGGTTGTGGGCATGAGTAGAACTGTTTCTCTCACTGTATGTCCCGTCCTCGATTGTGACGTATGTGATTATACTCAAGCGTTTTAATTTAACAGTCGTATCTAGACGCTTCACACTGGCAATAGTTCTGTCGTGCTCTCATTTTCCCCAAGGTGGATTCCACGGTAGATTATACTAAGTATTATTGGAATAAATATAAGCCTGCCTCAATGTGTTCGTTTATGATGTGTGTTTGTTTGTTAAACAGTGTAGGGACCAGCTCTGTCTGGCCGAGGACAATTATATCCAGGTTAAGTGCAAGTCTGTGCCTCACATGGCCTGATACAGAGCTGAAAAATATATGGATCAAGATCTGTAAGGCACGCATGGGGATCAGCCAACAGTGCCAATAAACCTTATTTGGCACAAAAAGCATTACACTGTTTGTGATAGTGTAGCCTCAGATGTTCACCCAACAACTATAGAAACTGTGGAAACGTTAAAATGAGAGGCAAGTTTATGATGTTGATGAATACAAATAAAATTACTTGGCCGGCTGACAAGAAAATATTTCAAACAACATACTGCTGCGCTGATTATGACATCATAAAAAGAGTACAGGGCTCAGGGGTTTGAAATAAAATGCATCTTCCGAATCCTTGGATTTATTTGGGCAGAACACAAAACAATAAGTGATAATTAATGCAAATACAACAAACAGATCGACGTACGCACCTCTTGGTGATGGTTAAAACGAGGAGGTTGCCATATTTTGGTAAAGCGTCCCGCCACAACCTTTTAGAACAATGCTACAAGCAACAGTGGATGGTGGCAGGAGAAGGGGAATTTAAAAAAAACAAGTGGAGAATGGACAACATCAGAGACTGGACACGACCGGGTAACCAGACAATAATATGCAAGGGCCGGATGCCATGTTTCTTCTACGACCATCTCGATGAAGAGAATGAAATAAGAAGACGTGATGTAGAGCAATGTCGGCAACGACCATTTTGGTTGGAGGGATTTCCAATTGTGTGCATTGCTTTGCCAGGCATGTGAACATGCTTGCCTAATTTGGTAGACATTCATCGAAAAGTGGAAGCAAACAAACAAACAAACAAACAAACAAGCAAACAAACAAACAAAAACACACACCTCTATTATTATCCTGTGCTTTGTAATACGTGTATAATCTCAGTAAGTCCGCCTTAAAAAAATCACTGAATTATAATTCCTTAATATTTTTTCCTGGTAAACATATCCGATGATCAGAACTAAAGCCTACCTGTTGTAAAGGGCTATCATTCATATAAATCATTGATATGAAACTGTTTTGATTTTACAGTTTTTAATTAGTTTGCACAGGCATAACAATAAAGTCGAAGCTCAAGGGAAAAAATAACGATTGTCTTAAGGCTGAGCAGCGAAATATAACATGGATCGATTAAGGTGACTAATATACTTACTATAAAAATATTGTAGTTGCAGTGCTCCAAAGATAGACTATAACAGACTGGAATTTGAATGGAACAACAAGTGTGGCTTATGAAACACACGTAAAAACAAAGAACAAAAATACGACAAAGGCAGACACTTTCAAAGATAACTAGACTCAGTCTTCATTCCAAGAATTAACGTACCCCAAAAAATAGCGCCAGGCCTATTTCAAGATGCTAATTTCTGTTGTCTTTGGCCGGTTGTCTCCTTTGTACAAAATGTTTCAATTTCGTTTTGTCCTCCTACGTTTTGTTTTCACCAACAACACGCGTATTTTATTAAGTGGTAAGATTAAGAACCTAGACGGTGGAACCAGAGAAGACTTAAACTGAACAGAAATAAAGTTGTTTTCTTCTTATGTTAATTCTGTCTTCGTTTATCAAGCTTGCCGACAAAAAAAGAAGGGGAAACATTTCGAGGAATCGTTTTGGGGCCGAAGATTTGAACTGTTTAGAAAGTTCCTTCCGTAGATTGGATGCAAACGTAAGTGGAGTCAATATCATGCCTTTTTTACATTCACTTAATAATATGTTTACAGCATAGTCTTTTGTAACCATCCCCCCTCTCTCCCATCTACCCACCTACACACAAAATGGCATCGCACAGTTAACAAGGTAAATGTTTTCGGATTTATGCATGTTTTGGGACATAATAGTTCAAACCTCTACCGTTCCCTGGAAGTCAGTCTACAGGACGAGGGGTGCCTAGTGTCGGGGAATGATATCGTTGAATTACCCATACAATTTGTTGTTATGACAGCGACCCAAACGTATTGGCGCTCTGTGTGCCAAATGGAATTTTTCAATATATAGGTAATGTATAACAATCACTAAGGAAAACGAGTTGTTTTGTTTTTGTTTTTTGCTTTGTTTTTGTTTTTATTTGTTTTGGGACTTTTTGGGCTTTTTTATGCTTGTTATTTTTTTGTCCCAAAATAGAGTTATTTTATATCATGGCTATTATCATTGAGTTCCATATCTGTTTTATTTTCGTACTATTTACATTTTAAATTGCGTTATAGTCATCATTCTATGCCTCTCCATTGATTTAAGTTGTAAAATTGGTTAAAACTTAAAAAATAAATGTCTTCATTTTATCCACAAGGACGCATTATAGGCAATATGAGTTTACTTTCTTGCCCAAGGAAAATCACTCTGCCCAATGCTAGATTCGAATATCTCGTCGTTGATGTGGTCAGTGCAATGTCTTAGCTCTCGGACACCGTGCCTCCTAAAGGGACACACATGCAATCAAACAACATTTGGTAAGAGTAAATTATTCGCCCCCATTGTTTTACCCTATTTCCTTTGTGGTGTTATCTCTGTAACTACCATTACTATTATTACACGTCTTTGTTACCATTGGCAAATGTTAGAACATTTTACTCACGTATCCATATCAATTCAGACCGACAGTCAATTGATTATTACTAACTGAGCTGGTAGATTTTTACTCACAAGATTTAGTCATCATAAATATGAACTTTTTGGACACGCAATGAGAGATACAAATAGACATCACAATAATTGATTTAAAATGTTTCCCTACAACTGACCATATTATTATATTCGGAAAGTATCAAACATGATGAAAAGTTGCATTCGACTGTGTTGCCATTTTGATTATATCTGTACCTATTTCTTATGTCAATGGCATTTTGTCGTTTTGTTTCTACAAATAGAACGCCTCTGAGTATATTAATCTGAATGACCTAAACTATTAAGCATTGATTGTATTGACTAATATAAATTTCTAGGTCTTAAGGTGAATGGGTACAAAGGAGTGCATGGGCACCCAGCGATGCATTGAACTGCAATTTGGTGAAGTTGAAAACATCTGGCGAGTTTGTAGTTGTATTAGACATTGTCTTGATTAGCCACTAGTACACAACTACTCTACAATGAGGGGACATAAGATATTGATCGGACATTACCGGGTGTGGGTGTGAAGGTCATGTCTAAATCTGGTTACGACTAACACAATAGCTAATGTGTTGGGCAACCCAGCTGATGCGCACGGGCTGGAGAAATGGGTGGTCAATTTGTAATTTTCAGGAATTGTGGACAAGGCAAACGTTAGAGAATATAAGACGTTATAGAGAGCTGTGCCGAGTCAGATGAGAAACAGTAACTACAACTAGCACCGGGACCATTATCATAATCATCATCATCATCATCATCATCATCATCATCATCATCATCATCATCGTCGTCGTCGTCGTCATCGTCGTCGTCGTCGTCGTCGTCATCATCGTCGTCGTCATCATCATCATATTATTATTATCATTATTATCATTATTATTATTATTGTTGTTATTAGTAACATCATTATCATTATTATTAATGTTATTATTAATATTATTATTATCGTTATTATTATCATTATTATCCATATTATTAACATTACTATGTATATACATTATTTGCATAGCATGAGTATGGTCGAATGTATGAATTGATACACTACAGCAGTGACGTTTGATGTTGATCCTGTTTTATGTCATACCATGTTAAAAATCAGAGCTGTTGTCAACACTTTTCCTCTTTGGATCATTAAAGTATATCTCATCTTATCATTAATTAAACTATCTGAATATGGTCGTCGCTATAAAGTATATACTTGATACTCAGAGAAGAATTTACCAGGTCCTGACTTTTTCAAATTATGATTTATTTCAACATTAACCAAGATGACAAAACCAAATACGGTGAACATCTGTAGAGGATTATCGTAGTATGATGACATATTTACCTAATTCAGTACTCACAAAATCATTTGTGTTGCAATTGTCTTGGCCCAGAGAGCAATTTGTTAAATAAACAGCTACTGGGCTAGAATGACACCAAAAAAGGTGGATAACGACTGCAATATCAGCCCCGCTTAGCAACTAAAGCTATATGTATACAACTTTGCAATATCATTGCACTACATACTAAGTGATTTTTACAGTTTCTTTCATGTACATACTACTCAAATATACGCATAATATAATATTCTGCGTGTGCGTCTCGCTCTCTCTCGCTCGCTCTCTCTCTCTCTCTCTCTCTCTCTCTCTCTCTCTCTCTCTCTCTCTCTCTCTCTCTCTCTC
>JARDUL010186100.1:0-10155 GCA_030265205.1 Dirona pellucida
ATTATTATTATTATTATTATTATTATTATTATTATTATTATTATTATTATTATTATTACTATTACTATTACTATTACCATTACCATTACAGGTAGGCTTTAACAGGTGTGACCTTTGATACTATAGTCTTACATCGCTTTAAAATGGCGTTAAATTAGAAAGGGGAATGCAACAAAACAAACAAACGAACAAAAACCACCCCCCCAAAAAAAAACCCAAAAACAAACAAAACAAAACCCAACAAAACAAAACAACCCCCCCCAAAAAAAATAAAAAAATAAAATAAAATAAATTTAAAATAAAAAAAAATAAAAAAAATAAAAATAATAATACACAAATGAAAAGGCCCAAACCATTGTATGATAGCACCACTTGTTGACTTCCCTGTTTACTGTTATACCTACAACTATTTTTATCTTTTACCTGGCTGCCAGCAGCCTGACCAGCTTACCTGTTTACTATAATGATGTCATTATCTAATGGATTGTGAAGGAATGAGTTTGTTTCTGTGGTAAAATCCTGGAACTCCACTCCAAAAAAAAAGCCGTATTTGGACACCATAATAATAATTAATAATGATGATAATACTAATTATCACACTAGGATGATATCAGCTTGTCTTGTCTTATCTTATCTTTTCTTTCAACATCCGTTCCAGGGCTTTGCATAGAAAAGGGTGTGTTTGTGTGTGTGTGTGGGGGGGGGGGGGGGGTGTCTGCGTTCAAGATGAATACTGAATACCCACTTATGTCACATACTGTATGGTCCCATAATCCGATGTGCAATATGTGTGTGTGTGTGTGTGTGTTTTGTAGGCATGCTATGGATTGCTCTCTTGCGTGTGTGTTAAAATCGTATCCGTGACGCAACCTGACACCGTATGCTGTGTCACGCTTTCCACCGAGGATTTAACGTTTACAATAACTGTTTCTTGCGTACGACCTGCTTTATATAATGTGATATAACGTGATTACGTTAATGTGTGTAGATTAGTTAGGCCCTATATTCATGTGTGTATATTAGTTAGGCCAAGTAAACCAAATAATAATGAACAAGTGGACAGGCAGGACGAGCTTTTCCACAAGTTGTCAGTTAAGATAGAACGAAAAGGCAGGAAAGATTGAGGACTTGGAGAAAGAGGTTAGTTAGGCCCTATATTGATGTTAGCTATCAATAAAGTGTTTCTTTGGATTGAACAAAAAAGGAAAAAGTCGAAACATATATATAAAAATATTGATGTTAGCTATAAAGTGTTTCTTTGGATTTAAAAAAGGATAACTTCGAAATATATTATAAAGTATATGGTGCACAGGACAAGATCGCTAGAGGGTTTTCCCCAGCAACCTGACCTTGCTATTCGGGAAGTACCGAAAACAAATCATGAGATTCCTTATTCACTATTGGAAAGTTGTTTTTCACGGTCCTTTGTACTCACAATAGAGCGACCTTGGGGAAATGGAAAACCCATCCAACGGTTTTGACCTGCTCTGGAATCGGCCACTATTATACTTTGTTTATATTACGTGATCACGACGTGATCATCACGTTGATGTGTGTAGATTAGTTAGGCCCTATATTGATGTTAGCTATCTATAAAGTGTTTCTTTGGATTTAAAAAAAAAAGATAACTTCGAAACATCTTTGTATGGTGCACCCATCATAATAATAATATGATCACTCTTTCGTTTGTATTTAATGTGAATCTGCTGAAGAATTAAACCAACTTGTCGTCAATTTAGCACTCACTCGGATCACAGAAAGCGGCCACTGTTATACTTTGTTTATCGTTTACACTATTAGGTGTCAAGTAAGTCTCGGAAATTGTTTTCTGTTGACTCTAATTTGATAAAAGACAAGATAGTATGATTAATTTATATCGTCCAGAAAGGCTTGCTGTTCTCGCTGCTTGGTTATCTACCGCATGTAAACAAACTTGGTATGGTACTAAACATACACACACAAACAATGATAGTAGTAATGCACATGAATATAGCGCGTGTTCACGATCATCACCATACTCTAAGCGCTCTACAGTAGCACATTTGCCTCGGGAAAGCAACGGGACACGATCGTTAGAAGGTTTTCCCCAGCAACTTGACCTTGCTATTCGGGAAGTACCGAAAACAACTCATGAAATTTCTTATTCACCATTGGAAAGTTGTTTGTCATGGTCCTTTTTACTCACAATAGAACGACCTCGGGGAAATGGAAAACCCATCCAACGGTTTTGACCTATTGATATTGACGATATGATATATTGGTAACTGTATCCCGAGGTTCGTC
Source organism: Dirona pellucida (assembly GCA_030265205.1). Classification (NCBI taxonomy): domain Eukaryota; kingdom Metazoa; phylum Mollusca; class Gastropoda; order Nudibranchia; family Dironidae; genus Dirona; species Dirona pellucida. Next base: position 2,284 of record JARDUL010186100.1, read on the forward strand.
TCTGCTGGATTACTATTATTTTATATATTACGGTCGACCGTCTTCGACCTAATGCCGCTTTATGGTCGTTCGTCAGTTCTTGGTAGTCATCCCAATGTCTGTCAAGTCTGTTTTTAAAAGTGTTGACGATGTTTTGGGCATAAATTGTGACTTGCTTGCTGTGCGTAAGAAGATGAAGGAATGTTTTCTCATCTTGGTCTCTGTGGATACAGCCTCTTGGGTTGGGTCTTTCTTCTCATCTTGGCGCCATGCGTGTATATCTTGCTCCATGTTAAGCTGCCGGTCACCTTATCATGTTTCCCGTTTACCATTGTGAAGATCCCGATCATGTATCCCCCTCTTTCTTCTATTGTTGTTGTTGTATTTTACTTTATGTAAAAAAAAGGGTGAAATGGTGTTTCGGGTCTCCCCTTCATCAGCTAACAAGCTCGTTATAGTTTCAACATCGCCTTGATTCCCAGAGCTTAAGATTTTCTATTTGTGTTTTATGTGCTTGATGGCTGATGAAGGGGAGACCCGAAACATTATTTGTATTGTTATTTGTTTTGTGCTTGGAGCTATACCATTTTCACTCTTCTTTTTTTGCATTTTATTTTATGGTACTGCATTCGTTTCCAGTCTGCGCAAGAAAAGGGCCACATGGTTTGTTTGTATATTGGGTTGTTTGTATATTGGTTTGTTTCTTTGTTTTGGGTTTTTTTTTACCTCAAGAGTGTTTGATGTTGTACCACATGATGTCATTGTGTGATGGATTTCGATCAGAGGGCCTCCTTCTTTTTGTGATCTGACATTGCCCACATTTAAGGGAGGGGGAGGGGGAAGATAAATTAATTGAACACGTTAATTTCAGATAGGAATCATGATTTTGAAGCTATACAACAGTTCCTCTCTGTACGACTGTGTTATTAGTCAGATTAAAGTGGATTGTATATAAAATGCATTTGATTATTTAATTAAATGTGTATGTGTGTGTGCATTGTTTTGATGAATGTATAGTAGTGTTATAAGCATGTGAAGGATGCAAGGGGAAAACCAGAGATGTCCAATTTGACCAGACAATTTTCATTTTCTCACATTTCATTTATTTGAGCTGTCAAGTGGCTGCAAAAAAATACTATTTTTACAAAGGCAATGGAACACCTTTTTGCTATTATAAAACAAAAGACACTGTAGGAAAGAGTTTTCTTTTTAAACCAGTAAGTCCACAAAGTTTATTTTTCAGGTTTCTCAAAATGTGACATCTCTGGCTCTCCCCTTGCACCCTTCATGTGATTCCAAACAAATCTTTCTAATGTAATTTCTATCATATATGTGTGGGTCTAATGGTTGTAAGCAGCATTTGTCCGTGTCCAAAATTGTATTCGCGCCTAACAGGTAGCGTGTGGCGTATTAAGTGTTGAGTGTTTCGTTGCTTACCCGGGGTAAATGTGCTACCGTAAAGCGCTTAGAGCATGGTGACGATCGTGGATAAGCGCTATATAAATGCCATTTATTATTATTATTATCAATCATTTGGTCTGGTCAATACTAATACACAAGTACACAAATTGTATGTTCAGTTTACTGTGTTGATTCTACATGTCATTATTATATTTTGTCTCTATTCAGATCTTTTGAGAGGTTCTGTGATCGGAGGCGCCAGGGACGTAGTTCACCAGCTGTGTGGCAACAAAGATGTGTCAGTGGCCAGTCTGCGCAAGAAGAGGAAGTCGACAGCAGCTGGTGGTAGCGTAGGGACGTTTGGTCCCGTTATGGAGGAGGACAAAGATTTTGACCCAGACCAGGTAATTTGATAGGTCAAGGTCGCTAGAAGGTTTTCCCCAGTAACTTGTCCCTGCTGTTAGGGAAGTACCGAAGAAAAACAAAATCATGAGATTCCTTATTCACTATTGGAAAGTTAAAAGTAACGTGGTGAGGCTGCTGGAAGCCAGTAAAAAGTTAAAAGTAACGCGGTGAGGCTGCTGGAAGCCAGTAAAAAGTAAACAATAGTGGTGTGTATAGTAAGCTAACTATACACTTACTATACACACCACTATTGTTTACTATTGGAAAGTTGTTTTTCACTGTACATTTTTCAGACTTTGCTTTTTCATATTATATTAATATATCAGTGGCAAGCTATGATTTCAGACTCACCAGTCTGTCTTTGGTCTTGCTGGTGTGTTCAGATTTTTTCTTCTTTTTTTTTTTCGTTTGCCATTTACACCCCTGGTTTGTCTTTGATAACAAGGTAGTAATTCTTGAAAATGTATTTTCCAAGCAAGTGGCTTGGATGAAGATGAGAAGGAGGTGAAATAAGAGATCCATTGTGATCCAGAGCAGGTAGTCTGGGCATCACTTGCCTATCAGATAAGTGCGCTGAAAATAAATGTCTACATTCCCTTTTACCTTTGTACTTGAGTAGGAATTCCATGTTGGAGAGGTGGTGGGTGGGAAGGGGGCGATGATGGGGTGGGGGGGGGGGGGGGGTTATAGCAGTAATTAAAGGTATGGAACCAGCTCAGGTGATTCTACATTTCTGAGAATGTTTGTAATTCTTTTTTTTTTTTTCTTCTGGTTGGTTATCAACTTGTTTCAGGCTGAATTTACATAATTTCAGCTTTGCTTAGATCCAATAATTGAAAACTGTTTGCTTGGGTTTTCCATTTCCCAGGGATCATTCTATTGTGAGTAAAAAGTACCGTGACAAACAACTTTCCAATGGTGAGGGAGTGAGGACTTGTAGATCAGAAAAATATTATTAGTGTTGCTTTAAGGGCCAGGTAAAGAAATAGAAGAAATGAGCAGTGTGTATATAATGGTGTTACATATAACAGGTAAAAAACAATGCTATGAATACAGGCTATTACATGCGTGGATTTGACCAAATGGTTTGACCAATGATTTTGACCAATGGGTTTGACCAATGATTTTGACCAGTGGGTTTGACCAATGGGTTTGACCAATGGATTTGACCAATGGGTTTGACCAATGGGTTTGACCACCGCTTTCCACAAATCTTTTCTGTCTCCTTAGTTGTCTGTTCTCTCTTTCTGGCGCTGCAACATTTTCCTACCTGTATCCTGTTTGTCATCAGTGCCTGTTCCCTGTTCACTCAATTCATTGTTGTGAAAAGATCGTAGCGGTATATCCATTTTTCAAACTATTCTCTCATGCTGCAGAATGTTAATAATTAAAAATGATAATTGTTATTTGGTTTTTATTGGTTTTTTTGTTTTTTTATCCTCCAGCTTCTGGCTGACATTGATAACATTGACCTGACCCAGAAAGAGGAGGATAAGATAGATGAGGACGTCTTCGATGACGACAGCGAGGAGTGGGCACAGGTTGGTGTTATTCCATCATTTCAACCAGTCATAAATATTTTACTATACCGAGTGATGATTTATTGTTGTTATTCCATCATTTCAACCAGTCATAAATATTTTACTACCGAGTGATGATTTATTGTTTGCTTGATTTATAAATCTCTTATAAGTTTTGCATCACAGTCTTAATAAGACCATGAGACCAGCTCCATGTTCAGCAGTGGACAGAACATCAGCCTCCCTTGGGCAAAAATAAGCCTCCACCACCACGTCTTGTGGTACACAAGTGCTGGGGATACTGTGGATCAATAGTTTAGGACAAGTCAGTGATCAGTCCACTGTGTCGAAAATATACTTTTTTTAAATTATCACGAGTAGCTCACTGTTCAGTATGTTCACTGCTGTAACATTCGTGTCTACCTGTCCGATGCAAGGACTTTCGTGTCTACCTGTCCGGTGCAAGGACTTTCGTGTCTACCTGTCCGATGTAAGGACTTTGGGTATCTTGGCCAAAGACAGATATTATATGATGTTGTATATGACCATCCCTCAAATTTATATCTGGTGTGTGATTTTAAAGATATTTTTTGTCAATGATGGGACGAATCTTGAGTTGTATTATAATATTTTTGTTGGTTCATGAAATTTCCAATGCCAAATTTATTTACAACAAGATTATAAATGGATATATTATTTGTATATTATTATTGGGACATTGGCACCTACTACTATGGTGGGGCAAAGCTTGTGAACTCTTGTGCTTTTTGAAATACGGAAGTCCTGGACTTGAATCTGATTGACACGTTTCTCAGAACCGTAAGCTTGAGAGCTTTAAAGGCTTCGTCTCACGTGTCCTAATGCAGATGGACTTTAAGTAGAATGTGTCACCTTTGATATGAACCTACAGTTTGAAAAATAGTTTTTAGCTAAAACTTTTTAGGTCATCAGGGCTGATTTTTATACTCTGCAAAAGTGACGAGGTATTGTCTGGGTTAAGAACTTCCAATGTTATCATTTCCAACACATTTTGTTATTTATATGAAAACGTGTTGGCGTATGATATGTCTATGCTCGTAGTGTCTTGTCTGTAAGACTACAACACTTCCTGTCCGTTCTAGATCGCCAAGATAATTACCAGCTACGGCGGAAGAATCAGTTCTTCCGGAGATTACGCTTTCTTTGAGGCGCACATTGACCGAATTCTGTCGGCGAAAGGTAGTGAGAAATATTACCTGTTTAAGTCACTGAAACAGAAGTTGTTTCCAGCATGCAAAAATAGCCTGTGACAATTTGAGTATACACCACAAAAAGAAAGTTGAATTGAGTGGTGTTATGTTTGTTGTCATCACATTGCATGTGTCACCGTCATGAGTCACCGTCATGTATCTAGACGTCATGTTTCAGAAACGAATGTTAGAGTCACTCACAAGTCTGTCGTACCGATACCATGTATGTTGTTGCACATCGCGTTTCAAATCTCAAATAGTTGGTCATTGGGATTTTTGTTTTTATTTTTTGTTAACCTTGCATTAATAAAGGTGTCCCTCAAACAGAGGTTTTTTCACAACGGCTTTGAGACTTGCAGGTTGTGAGTTCAAATCCTAAGTCAGATGGTCCTCTGAATAAGAGCTTTGAATATGCTCTGTTCACTAGTCTCGTCACACGTGGACTTAAGACAAGGAGAGGCCACCTCCTCCAATGTCACTCTCATCGTACTATAGGCCTACTTTAAAATAAGAAAAGAAAAGAAACTTCCCTGTATTGATCCTGGAGGGAAATTTGTCTTTAGGGTCTATTCACACCTACAGGAATCACCCAGGTGCAGCGCCTCAAAGTGGGATCAAGGTCTTGAGGACAAATCCAGTGCTTCCACCAGGAAGTGGTTATGGCTGACTAATTGTTGGCCATAATAATGATAATAATGTATTCTTTGCTTTTTAAAAAACCCTTTTTGACAGTGAAGGGGATTTTTGTTAATACTTTTAAAAAGTAGGATTGTTTCTTAAAGACATATTTTATATTAGAGACTGATCGCTTGATTTGTAAAACTTTATTGACGAATATTATTTAGGATGGCAAATGTTGTCTCGAAGGTTGAGGTATCCTCACGGATAGAGAAACGATGTCGGTGATGATGAATTTATTTGATGGACAATAATATACATGGTCTTTGTTTAAGGAATGTGTTTTAGGGTTGAATTTATAATACACTATTTCATTAACTCAAATCTATGCATGTGTATTGTATATAGCATGAGAGGCTGGACTCGTTGAACACACAGATCATGATGTTAACATTGTATAGTATATATCTATATAGTACTATTATTTATGTATATGTGTGTGTCGTGATTGGTGCTGTAATGACATAGCGGGGGGGTGGGGGGGGGGATGAAGAGACTAGCACCACCTAGGGCTGTGTTACAGGTGCGATTAGTTACATAACATTTTCTGGAACCTTGAACTCGCTAGGTAACCTGCAATTCGGAAAGGACTGAAATTCTAAACCTTAACTTGACTGACTTGTCCTTATGAGTATTAAGAAAGTTGTCATGCATTGTTCTGTCTTTTGCATTAATACGAAAGAAGACTTACACTTATCAAAGACTTATAACACTTTTGACCTGGATGGAATTTGTCTGGGGAATTTTATTTGTACATGACCGATTCCTGATTCGTCAATTCTAATGCTTCCATTTCAGACGTATCACACCATTCAATTCAATCACAATAACACAAATTACTAACTTCGTCCTCTTGGTGTCATCATGGGGCTCATAAGAAAAGAAGGCGTCGATATAAGGGATTTCCATTGCAGCCGGTTGCCCGCTTTTGAGCTGATGGTCTCCCATGTTAGGCCTGCTTCGTGGAGTTCCTTTCTGACGAAGCCGGTTTCATTGCCGCGTTTTTTCACAATAATCACAATCGCAATAATTACAACGATCGCAATGATCACAATAATCACAATCACAATGATCATAATCACAAAATAATCACAAAATAATCACAATAATCACAATGATCATGACCTGCCATTATCACACACACACATATCTGATGGGGTGTGTCTCGTTTCCTTTTGCATGTGCATGCTGTCTTTGTGTTCACCTGTGTGTCTGCCTGTCTCGTTGCCTGATTTAGATCAATGCCACCTTTGAGGCCTTCGGAGTCGGCCTGTCCAGGGAGTCTGTCTTCGTAGCGAAGCATCTGGAAAATTTTACCAAGTTTATTTCAGAAGGAAAGGAAGAAGGTATTGAACTTTTTTGATAGACTAAAAAACTTTACAAATTTAATTTTGATAAAAGACTTTTGTGCTGATCATTTAGATTGAATTTGAATGGCTAACATATATATGTTAACATATTTGTAGTGTATTATAAGATTAGATATAATGGAAATCTTGGACTGGTAATTGAGTCATGTGATCCAAATAAAAAGTGCAAGGGGAAAACCAGTGATGTCCAATTTGAGCAGACAATTTACATTTTTTCACATTTCATTTATTTGAGCTGTCAAGTCGTGGCTATTTTTACGAAGACAATTGAACAGTTTTTGCTACAAAACAAAAGACACTGGAGGAAAGTGATTTCTTTTTAACCCGGTAGGTCCCTAAAGTTTATTTTTCAAGTTTCTCAAAATGTGACATCACTGGTTCTCCCCTTGCACCCTTCAAATGTTATTCCAATAATTGATTGTCTTTACTTTGATTATTTTTTAAAATGATTTAGCTGCAAGACCGATTAATGAAACTGATAGAGCATGAATATTTTTTGTAGAGTGAAAGAAAAACCGCAAAAAAAGCGCCTGTTGTCAATGGGATTTTTAACATTGATTCATTGACTCTGTGTTTCCCAAACGGGAGTTCATCAGCAAATATACAAATGAAAGAGGCCAAGACAGAGGTTGGCAAGTTGAGGAGATCTAGTCATGACAAATCCTTACACAGAGAGATACAAACAAGAAATGAACAAGAAAGACAAATGTGTTAAAGATTCCTGTTTGACATTTTACAAAGTCTCGACTTTTAACTCTTTCAAGGCTAGGACTATTTCTGCATTCTTGCCAGACTTTGAAAATATTATATTGTCGATGTCGACTAATTGAGTGACACCAACCAAGAACCCTTGGAGTTTTTGAAATTAAAAAAAATTACTCTAAGAAACACTTTATCATTTTTTTACAATTAGGAAAATAAATTGCTCAAATAGGGTTATAAATTACATATAGGCTAGACAAAATATTACTTTTCACATTAATTTTTGAAATGGTTTGACAAATATAAAAAAGGTCAATTCACACTTTAGTTCGGAGAGTGCTTGCTTTCAGCTTCAAATTCACAACTTGTCTATCACTGCTGAATTGTCCGTCACCTTGCCTGTGGATTGTAACCATGCGTAACTCATGATAATCTATTTAACCATCAAATATCACAGCTTGAAGAAATATGTATGGCTGTTTAAAAATGTAAACCATGTAATGATGATGACGATGATGATGATGATGGTGATGGTGATGGTGATGATGATGATGATGATGATGATGATGATGATGATGATGATGATGA